>CP131456.1:34191542-34496542 GCA_030664755.1 Microcos paniculata | reverse complement strand
AAATAACATAAGGCATTTATTGATATTACAACGCCAAAACAAAACCAAGTTCATAAATGGAAACTCAAACCCAATATTATATATAATAGTATTCTCCAAAATGCCTTAATAACCATACTTTGAAAATCCCTCATATGAAATATCAAAACATAGAATAGTTCACAGTGTGCAGAAATAGATGTAAAAATCAAAACACAGTGGAAGAGAAAATCACAAGTTATTCACTGGACACTAGGAAAAGAATCACCTACTATGGTTAAGATATAGTCTGCACAAGCTATAGACTGGCCGTTCCTTAATGAGCCTCAATGCCTACAAAACATTAAACCACAGGACCGACTCGGTGATATGGTTTGGAAATAATGTAAAAGACTAAAGATGGAGGGGGATATAATTTATCCAAAAATAAAATATTATAAACCATTAATTTATTTCTTAATCAATTCCTAACAATAAATCTTTTCATTTAAAAACATACTATATAGTAGGGTAGTAATAAATTGATCGAGTCCCATCCGTCGATGGACTTGCATCATTGAGAGCAATCATCTCATAATCATCAATATATATTGGTACGTCGTTAATACCAAATAAAATTCTATGCTAAAACTAAGTAGATAGTGATAAGCACAGGTCGTATCCCACGAAGATTGTCTTAGAAAATCTAATTTGAAGATGCAATAAAAGTAAAGAATTGAAGAATTTAAGTTTGCAAATTATAACTAAGAACAATGCAAATAATAAAAATAAGGAGAAATCAATAGAGAATATTTCAGTTCAAGGAATACTTACTCTTGGAATTTGAATTGATCATAGGCACAAAAGATAATTAAACATGCAAACAATTGGCGTAGGTTAAAAGTACCTATAGCTTCCCTTTAACCCCTATCTTTCCTTATGCCTAACTTAAATCAGTACCTATAGCTTCCCAATCAAGCCCTTTTTATCAAAATAACCTAGGTACCTATAGCTTCCCCAGATTTAATTAAGACAAAAGCAATAAACTCTAGAAAGATCTTAGCCAATAATAACTAATCAAGTCATATAGCCTGCTCTTTTAATTACTCCCTTTAATTCTCTCAAACAATATTGAAAAACTATGCAATATCACTTGATTTACTACTTTGAATTAAGCTAACTTACAATTACGGATAAGAAGCTCAAATTCTAGCAATAGAAAATCATGCAAAATTAACCAGTTGCGCATCCTAGGTAACTAAGCAAGAAAATCATGAAATAAGCATAGAGAATCAAAAGATATTTGCATAAGAGATAGAAATAAAACTCAAGCCTCACAATCCTTGCATCCAAGAGTCAAGCAACCTTCAACTGAATTGAGAAAATTAGAAGAGCATTCTGAAAATTGCAGCACAAAAGAGAAAAATAAAATTCCTAGCAAAAGCTCTCTCTTTTTACATAGGGAGGCTAAGGCCTTTAAATAGAGACCTAGGAACCTTTAACCTAATAAGTTATCAGCTGGCTTAAGTGTTCTACAAGAAATAGAAGTCCTTCTTCAAATAGGAGAGAAAATAGCACACACCACATGCCATGCACATGCCTCATTAAAGTGTTTTCCTACTCCAATTAGGACTTCTCTTCAAGGGCTAAATCGCATCAATCCAAGGCTTGGGCCTCTGTTAAATATCTTCAATAACATGTCCAAAACAGCCCCAAATAAGGCTTAGGCGTGCACTTGTCCATCTTCAACCCAAAATTGCTCCAAAGCCCAAAATAGAAAAGCAATCTCGGATTTCCGCAGGGTTTCTGGATGCTTCTGTATTTTGACGTTTTGAAGGCCCAAATGAACTCCGATTTTGCTGGTCTTTAGTATTCTGGAAAGCTCAAGAAGTCCTCTACAACTTTGATGAAGAACTCGAACTCAGAAACGGACTTTAGGGATGTCAAATCTGGCCATTTGTGCAAACTATCTGCACAGGAAAATCTCAAAATTTCCAGATTTAAACTCCTTTTCTTCCAAAGCTTCTTTTTAGCTTCTAATGACATGAAATCACTCAAAACAGCTTAGTTAGTAATAATAAACACTTAAACAACAAGATATAAGAGATAAATCATAGCTTAAATAAGTGTTTATCAAATTCCCCCACACTTGAGCTTTGCTAGTCCCTAGCAAACTAAGAAAAACCAAACACTAAACTACATCAAATTAATTCCACTTTCGTAGGTGTACGGTGGCACTTAGCATGTGACACAAGCCTTTAAACCCCTAGGTGTCCCTAGTGGAGGAGTTATAGTCTCCTAAGGGTTTACCAGAACGATACCCACAAACATTCCTAAAACAACCTTTCAATCAAATTCTAAGAGTTAGAAAATTATAAGCAACAACTTAATTAAATATACAAGAGAACATAATGTATCAAAATTAAACCACTTATGCACTTAAAATAATCAAGTAACAAGTTAATATCATTAATCAAGTTAACATGCATCAAATTAGATGATCCTCACCAGGAATTCACTCTTGCACTCAAGTGTTTAATATGGATAAAGGGTTCACTCAATATCACTAGTGAAAACATACTTACCATATGCTTGCAATGCATCTAATCTCCACTACTCCTATCTACACAGATGCAAGAATCAAAAAGGTCTTTACAATAGGTTGTAATGGGGCCAAGGGTTAGTGAGCTCAAGAAAGAAAGGATAAGGAAATCAAAACAAAGGTCTTAAGCACTAGTAGAGCAATTAACTTAGAAATATGGGCTAGTTTCTCTTTCAATAGCCCTTCACTTAGCACAAAGTTATTATACTCCACCAATTTCTCCTTTTTTTTCAATCTTTGAGAAAAATGTCAAGCGTATCATTTGTGCCAATTGATGCATTCATTTTTTTCTTCTTTTCAATGCATTTCTTTGCTTTCTCTCTCTTTTTTTTTTAGTTTCTTTCAAAGCACTTTTCTTCCTTTTGAATCAACTTGACATTCTCATTTTCTTCATTCAAGCCATATCACATATATGGATTACCCCATACTTATTCCTTCAATTCCCTATCAAAACCAGCAAAGAAACAAGTTAAATTGCTCCACTAGTCAAAAGACAAGGTTAGAGAAACTTGTTTTTCTTTTAAAGTTCAAGGTTCTTTAGAATAGGGTTATCAAAGAAAAAGGTTCTCATATGTTCATTAAGCTCAAAAAGGGTAACTAAGTGGTCAAGTACTTGGGGTGGCTATTTAGGCTCAAGCGTATCCCTAATCAACCTTTATGATCTCTATACATATGCATAGTAACATGTAATCTCGAAGAGATACAAAGCAAGTTCTAGAAGTAATGAATTCACAAGGATAACCACTCAAGAAAGAAAGAAGATTGCAAGGATGTAACAATCTTATAATATGGCTCAAAATCTCACAAGTTACATATCATCTGACTCAAAACATGCTTAGCTCAATCAAATAAACTCACAAGTTACCATGATCATTAAGAAGCAAAGAAATTCAATCAATCAATATCATGCTTCAAGCACATTTAACTAGTTCCAACCTATAAAATTCTTATTCTTTTCATTCAATTGAAAGGCCAATTTACCTAATTAACTAACTAAGATATAAAACAACAAAATAAAGACACAAAACTCATCAAAATAAAAAGATTAAAGTGCAGCAAACCAAAAGGGCAGAACACATCCGACGGCCATGATTGTATGTCCACGGGCTGGTTTTTAGCTTGGAACCTGCAAAATTGAAAAATTTAGCATGAAAATTCAAAAGATAGAATTAAACTAATCCTAACTCCTAATTCCTCCCCCCACACTTGAACACTACATTGTCCTCAATGTAGGAAGAAGACTAAAGTATAAACAAAAACTAAAGTATAGAAAAGGAAAAGAGAAAAAGAAAACAAATCCTAAACATGGGTTGCCTCCCAAGAAACACCTTTGTTTAATGTCTTTGGCTAGACTTCCCCTTCCTTTTACTCCTCATAGATGGAATCTTCCAACTTGATTTTCTCCACATTATGCACTTGGAATCCTTCAAAGTAAGGTTTGAGGCGATGGCCATTAACCTTAAATCGCTTTTGAGTCTCAAGGCTTTTAATCTCTACTGCACCATGAGGAAAAACATTAGTAACTTCAAAAGGACCAAGCCAACGAGAACGTAACTTACCAGGAAACAAACGAAGCTTAGAATAATAAAGAAGAACTTTTTGCCCAATGTGAAAAGTCTTCCTTGCAAGCATCTTGTCATGGAAAGCTTTCATTTTTTCTTTGTAGATTGTTGCGTTCTCATAGGCATCATTGCGAATTTCCTCTAGCTCTTGCAATTGCAACTTTCGATGTACACCAGCATCATTTAAGCTCATGTTACATTGCTTAATAGCCCACCAAGCTTTAAACTCGATTTCTACAGGAAGATGGCAAGGTTTTCCAAAAATCAACCTATAAGGTGACATCCCAATGGGTGTTTTATAGGCTGTCCTATATGCCCATAATGCATCTTCCAAATGCAAACTCCAATCCTTCCTATTCAGATTTACGGTTTTCTCAAGGATTGATTTGATCTCTCTATTAGACACCTCAGCTTGACCACTTGTTTGTGGATGATAAGATGTAGAAATCTTGTGAGTAACTCCATATTTCTTCAACAATGCCTCCACCGTTTTGTTGCAAAAGTGGGTTCCCCTATCACTTATCAATGCACCAGGAATGCCATACCTAGAAAAGATGTTAGACCTAACAAAATCACAAACAACTTTGGAATTGTCAGTTTTGGTGGCCTTAGCTTCCACCCACTTTGAAACATAATCAACTGCAAGAAGTATATAAAGATAACCAAAAGAAGATGGAAAGGGTCCCATGAAATCAATACCCCAAACATCAAAGATTTCAACTACAAATATAGGATTTAAGGGCATTTGATCTCTATGTGAAAGACTCCCTACTCTTTGACATCTATCACAATTCTTGCAAAACACATAAGCATCTTTGAACAAAGTAGGCCAATAAAAACCACTATCTAACACTTTCCTTGCTGTTCTTTTCGGGCCAAAATGACCTCCACATGCATATGAATGACAAAACATTAGAATAGCATTATGTTCAGATTGAGGCACACATCTCCTAACCACTTGATCAGAGCAATGCTTCCACAAATAAGGTTCATCCCAAACATAATATCACCTCACCATGCAAAGCTAGCAAACTTTCATCGGGAAAAGATTCATGAAGGGGAATGATATCTTCTTTTTGCACCATTCGACTTAGATGATCAGCCACTAAGTTCTCCGCGCCTTTCGTGTCTCTTATCTCTAAGTCGAATTCTTGAAGAAGTAGTATCCATCGAATCAACCTTGGTTTCGCCTCCTTTTTAGCCAACAGGTATCTAAGAGCTGCATGATCAGAATAAACAATCACTTTAGTACCTAATAAATATGAGCGAAACTTATCTAAGGCAAAAACAATAGATAGAAGCTCCTTCTCAGTAGTGGAGTAGTTTCGTTGGGCAGAATTTAATGTCCTCGAGGCATAATAGATCACATGTGCCACTTTGCCAATCCTTTGACCAAGAACCGCCTCTATAGCATAATCACTAGCATCACACATTAATTCAAAGGGGTAGTTCAAATCAGGAGGTTGTATGATGGGTGTAGTGGTTAATGCTTTCTTAAGCTTGTCAAATGCCTCTTTGCATTGATCTCCAAATTTGAACTCCACATCCTTTTGCAATAGGTAGCATAGAGGTGATGCTATTTTGGAAAAGTCTTTGATAAACCTACGATAAAAACCTGCATGTCCAAGGAAAGAACGAATTTCCCTCACATTGGAGGGGTAAGGCAAGTTTTGCACAATGTCTACCTTAGCTTTATCTACCTCTAAACCTCTAGAAGAAACAATATGCCCTAAAACTATACCTTGCTCGACCATAAAATGACATTTTTCAGAATTAAGAACAAGATTAGTTTCAATACACCTATCCAAAATCAATGTAAGATTATGTAAACATGCATCAAAAGAGTTTCCATATACCGTAAAGTCATCCATGAACACTTCAATGATGTTTTCGACATAATCTTGGAATATGCTCATCATACATCTTTGGAAGGTGGCTGGAGCATTGCAAAGCCCAAAAGCCATTCTCCTATATGAAAATGTACCAAATGGACAAGTGAATGTGGTCTTCTCTTGGTCCTCCGGAGCAATGACAATTTGGAAGTAACCTGAATAACCATCAAGAAAACAATAAAAGTCACTACCAGCAAGTCTTTCAAGCATTTGATCAATAAAGGGTAAAGGAAAATGGTCCTTTCTAGTAGAAGCATTAAGCTTTCTATAATCTATACAAACTCGCCATCCATTTTGAACCCTTTGAGGTACCAAGTCACCATCCTGATTTTCCACTACTGTGATGCCAGACTTTTTCGGAACAACTTGCACTGGGCTAACCCACTGGCTGTCAGAGATAGGGTAAATCACGCCAGCTTCAAGTAACTTGAGGATCTCTTTCTTCACTACCTCCATCATAGGAGGATTTAGGCACCTTTGAGCTTGCCTTGAAGGTTTAGCACCTTCTTCCAACAATATTCTATGCATGCAAAAGGAAGGGCTTATTCCCTTAATATCGGCTATAGTCCATCCAATTGCCTTCTTGCGGTCTCTAAGCACTCTAACTAGCTTTTCTTCTTGCAAAGAGGATAGCTTGCTAGATATGATCACCGGTAAGGTCTCACCATCCCCTAGGAATGCATACTTCAAATGTTCAGGCAAAGGTTTCAATTCAATTTTGGGAGCCTGTACAATTGAAGGAAGAAGCTTATTAGTACTTAAAGGCAAATCAACATAAGAAAGACTTAATTTAGAGGAAACTAAAGGTAATGAATTCAAATCCATGATTGACTCCTCTATGTCCTCTCTAAGTGTCAATTGGTCCATTGTTTCCTTTTCATTGGTTGCACAAGTGAGTGCCAACTCAAGTCCATCATCTTTATGCAAATTCAAAACCTGTTGAGATAAACCATCAAGGACATCAATAGAAAACACACTATGTTCATCATTAGGATGTTTCATTGCTTCAAAAATATTAAAGCAAACTATTTTCTTCTCAAACTCCATAGTGAGTAGCCCTTCATAGACATCTATCTTTGTTCTTGCAGTCCTCAAAAATGGCCTTCCTAAGAGAAGAGGCACCGAATTTGGGCAATCAACTTCTTCCATCTTTAGCACATAAAAATCGGCTGGAAAATATAACTCATTTACCTACACCAAAACATTCTCAACAACACCTTCAGGATAAACATTAGATCTATCAGCCAATTGAATAATAACTCCAGTTTCACTCAAATTATCAAAACCTAAGGAGATGAAGATAGAATAAGGCATAACATTAATAGATGCTCCTAGGTCACACATAGCTTTTTCAATTTGAGTTACTCCTATAGTGCATGGAATAGTAAAAGCTCCCAAATCCTTACACTTAGGGGGTAATTTTCTTTGGAGTATGGCAGACACATTTTCCCCCATTGGTACCTTTTCATTACCTCTCAACCTTCTCTTATTAGTGCATAAATCTTTAAAGAATTTTGCATATTTAGGCACTTGCTTGATTGCTTCCAAGAGAGGTATGTTGACTTGAACCTTCTTAAAGGTTTCCCAAATGTCCTTCTCAAGCTCATCTTTCTTTGTGTTCTTTGCTAACCTACTTGGAAAAGGAGGAAAACACTTGTTAGAACTTAAATCAGAATTCAGAAGTTTAGGATTTACCTTTAAGGATGTCAAATCATCATTTGGAAGTGAACTTTGAGGTATTTTTGCATCTTTGTTCTGAACATCTTCTTCCTTTTGCTCAAGCTCGATTTGGTCACTAGTCACTTCAACTTCTTCCTCTAATCCCTTGTCATGTGATTTTTGCATTTTCTTTGGGGATTCCAACCTCTTTCCACTCCTCAATTCAATTGCATGTGCATTCTCCTTTGGATTTACAAGAGGTTGTGAAGGAAGCTTTCCGGAGCTTTCAGCTCTCATTTCATTCAACATTGTTGCAATTTGGCCTATTTGAGTCTCCAAATTCTTGATGCTAGCCCTTGTTTCCTGTTGGAAAAGACCATAATCATGAGATTGGGCATTATCATTATGTAAATTAGAACTTGAAGAATTAAAATTTTGAGGCCTGTTTTGATAGGGAGGTCGATTTTGTTGGAAGTTGTTGCGATTTTGAGCACTTGAACCTCCTTGATTCCCATATCTCAAGTTTGGATGGTCCCTCCAACCAGGATTATAGGTGTTGGAGTAAGGATCATAGTTTCGATTTGGTAGTCCAGGGAATCCTCCAATTGCATTGGCTTCTTGTGGATCATCTTGTAAGGTAGGGCACACATCCGTAGGATGTCCAACATGAGAACAAATTCCACATGCCTTTTGCTGCATTGTACCTAAGGCAATTTTTTCAAACCAAGAGGTGAGTCTATCCAATTTTTGTTCAAGATTGCTACTACTTACCTCATTGACTTTTTTAGGTTCCACAAATGTTTGTCTTATTCCGAATTGTTGAGTGTTGGCAGCCATTTCCTCAATCAATTCTCTTGCCACTTCAGGAGGTTTATTCCTCAATGCTCCTCCACTAGCTGCATCAATCATAGCTCTTTCCATTGGTAACATCCCCATGTAAAAGAATTGGATAAGTAGATTCTCTGAAAATTCATGATGTGGGCAACTTGAGCACAAATCTTTGAATCTCTCCCAATACTCATAGAGAGTTTCTCCTTGTTGTTGATGAACACTACATATTTCCCTCCTTATATTATTGGTTCTTGAGGCAGGGAAGAACTTTTCCAAGAAAAGTTTCTTGAGCTCACTCCAAGTGGAAATTGATCTCGGAGGAAGGGAATACAACCAATTTTGTGCACTATCCGTCAAAGTGAATGGAAACACTCTCAAGTTAATGTTGTCTTCGGACACATTGCTTGTGTTGAGAGTTGAACAAGCTAGATGGAATTTTTGCAAATGCTTGTGAGGATCTTCACCTGTCAATCCATGGAAAGTAGGAAGTAAGTGTAGGAAACCAGATTTGATCTCAAAATTAGCATTTAAAGCAGGGAAATTAATGCACAAAGGTGAGAGAGTAAGATTAGGAGTTGATAGCTCCTTCATTGTCCTTCTGGCATTATTTTGAGCATTGTTTTGCGCATTGTTTCCTTGAGCATCATTGTTTCCTTGTGGCTGGTTATTATTGTTCTCCTCCATGTTGAATAGTCCTCGCAAAGTGGTTGGAGATGGTGGTGTTGGTGTTGATTTAGATGATGAAGATGGCTCTTCCTTTTGCTCCAAACGAGGAATAGTTCTCTTAGGTGCGTGAGAAGATCCTAAGGCTTTCTCAAGGTGCTTTTGAAGATCTTTGTATTTCCTGTCCAAGCCTTCGTCGTCACGAGACATACAAGTCTACAAAAGAAAGGGAAAAGAACTCAAATAACACAAAAACAAGCTAAAACAAATAAAAGAAAATAGAAGAAATTAAAAAGACAAAAATTAAATAGCAGGAAAAATAAAATTGGCCCAGAAACGAATGAAAACGTCAGAATTTGGCAAAAATAGGGCGGGGCCAGTAGCTAAGCTACTGGTTTTGCTCAGCTCGTCGATTTCCTTGCAAAAAAGTGATGCCATACACCTATCTTTGCTATTCGTCGGGTTTCACCTGATTCCTGCACAAAACAGAAAAAGAAGAAAAAAAAAACAAAAAAATCAAAATCAGATTCGCTAAAGAACAATCCCCGGCAGCGGCGCCAAGATTTGGTACGTCGTTAATACCAAATAAAATTATATGCTAAAACTAAGTAGATAGTGATAAGCACAGGTCGTATCCCACGAAGATTGTCTTAGAAAATCTAATTTGAAGATGCAATAAAAGTAAAGAATTGAAGAATTTAAGTTTGCAAATTATAACTAAGAACAATGCAAATAATAAAAATAAGGAGAAATCAATAGAGAATATTTCAGTTCAAGGAATACTTACTCTTGGAATTTGAATTGATCATAGGCACAAAAGATAATTAAACATGCAAACAATTGGCGTAGGTTAAAAGTACCTATAGCTTCCCTTTAACCCCTATCTTTCCTTATGCCTAACTTAAATCAGTACCTATAGCTTCCCAATCAAGCCCTTTTTATCAAAATAACCTAGGTACCTATAGCTTCCCCAGATTTAATTAAGACAAAAGCAATAAACTCTAGAAAGATCTTAGCCAATAATAACTAATCAAGTCATATAGCCTGCTCTTTTAATTACTCCCTTTAATTCTCTCAAACAATATTGAAAAACTATGCAATATCACTTGATTTACTACTTTGAATTAAGCTAACTTACAATTACGGATAAGAAGCTCAAATTCTAGCAATAGAAAATCATGCAAAATTAACCAGTTGCGCATCCTAGGTAACTAAGCAAGAAAATCATGAAATAAGCATAGAGAATCAAAAGATATTTGCATAAGAGATAGAAATAAAACTCAAGCCTCACAATCCTTGCATCCAAGAGTCAAGCAACCTTCAACTGAATTGAGAAAATTAGAAGAGCATTCTGAAAATTGCAGCACAAAAGAGAAAAATAAAATTCCTAGCAAAAGCTCTCTCTTTTTACATAGGGAGGCTAAGGCCTTTAAATAGAGACCTAGGAACCTTTAACCTAATAAGTTATCAGCTGGCTTAAGTGTTCTACAAGAAATAGAAGTCCTTCTTCAAATAGGAGAGAAAATAGCACACACCACATGCCATGCACATGCCTCATTAAAGTGTTTTCCTACTCCAATTAGGACTTCTCTTCAAGGGCTAAATCGCATCAATCCAAGGCTTGGGCCTCTGTTAAATATCTTCAATAACATGTCCAAAACAGCCCCAAATAAGGCTTAGGCGTGCACTTGTCCATCTTCAACCCAAAATTGCTCCAAAGCCCAAAATAGAAAAGCAATCTCGGATTTCCGCAGGGTTTCTGGATGCTTCTGTATTTTGACGTTTTGAAGGCCCAAATGAACTCCGATTTTGCTGGTCTTTAGTATTCTGGAAAGCTCAAGAAGTCCTCTACAACTTTGATGAAGAACTCGAACTCAGAAACGGACTTTAAGGATGTCAAATCTGGCCATTTGTGCAAACTATCTGCACAGGAAAATCTCAAAATTTCCAGATTTAAACTCCTTTTCTTCCAAAGCTTCTTTTTAGCTTCTAATGACATGAAATCACTCAAAACAGCTTAGTTAGTAATAATAAACACTTAAACAACAAGATATAAGAGATAAATCATAGCTTAAATAAGTGTTTATCAAATTCCCCCACACTTGAGCTTTGCTAGTCCCTAGCAAACTAAGAAAAACCAAACACTAAACTACATCAAATTAATTCCACTTTCGTAGGTGTACGGTGGCACTTAGCATGTGACACAAGCCTTTAAACCCCTAGGTGTCCCTAGTGGAGGAGTTATAGTCTCCTAAGGGTTTACCAGAACGATACCCACAAACATTCCTAAAACAACCTTTCAATCAAATTCTAAGAGTTAGAAAATTATAAGCAACAACTTAATTAAATATACAAGAGAACATAATGTATCAAAATTAAACCACTTATGCACTTAAAATAATCAAGTAACAAGTTAATATCATTAATCAAGTTAACATGCATCAAATTAGATGATCCTCACCAGGAATTCACTCTTGCACTCAAGTGTTTAATATGGATAAAGGGTTCACTCAATATCACTAGTGAAAACATACTTACCATATGCTTGCAATGCATCTAATCTCCACTACTCCTATCTACACAGATGCAAGAATCAAAAAGGTCTTTACAATAGGTTGTAATGGGGCCAAGGGTTAGTGAGCTCAAGAAAGAAAGGATAAGGAAATCAAAACAAAGGTCTTAAGCACTAGTAGAGCAATTAACTTAGAAATATGGGCTAGTTTCTCTTTCAATAGCCCTTCACTTAGCACAAAGTTATTATACTCCACCAATTTCTCCTTTTTTTTCAATCTTTGAGAAAAATGTCAAGCGTATCATTTGTGCCAATTGATGCATTCATTTTTTTCTTCTTTTCAATGCATTTCTTTGCTTTCTCTCTCTTTTTTTTTAGTTTCTTTCAAAGCACTTTTCTTCCTTTTGAATCAACTTGACATTCTCATTTTCTTCATTCAAGCCATATCACATATATGGATTACCCCATACTTATTCCTTCAATTCCCTATCAAAACCAGCAAAGAAACAAGTTAAATTGCTCCACTAGTCAAAAGACAAGGTTAGAGAAACTTGTTTTTCTTTTAAAGTTCAAGGTTCTTTAGAATAGGGTTATCAAAGAAAAAGGTTCTCATATGTTCATTAAGCTCAAAAAGGGTAACTAAGTGGTCAAGTACTTGGGGTGGCTATTTAGGCTCAAGCGTATCCCTAATCAACCTTTATGATCTCTATACATATGCATAGTAACATGTAATCTCGAAGAGATACAAAGCAAGTTCTAGAAGTAATGAATTCACAAGGATAACCACTCAAGAAAGAAAGAAGATTGCAAGGATGTAACAATCTTATAATATGGCTCAAAATCTCACAAGTTACATATCATCTGACTCAAAACATGCTTAGCTCAATCAAATAAACTCACAAGTTACCATGATCATTAAGAAGCAAAGAAATTCAATCAATCAATATCATGCTTCAAGCACATTTAACTAGTTCCAACCTATAAAATTCTTATTCTTTTCATTCAATTGAAAGGCCAATTTACCTAATTAACTAACTAAGATATAAAACAACAAAATAAAGACACAAAACTCATCAAAATAAAAAGATTAAAGTGCAGCAAACCAAAAGGGCAGAACACATCCGACAGCCATGATTGTATGTCCACGGGCTGGTTTTTAGCTTGGAACCTGCAAAATTGAAAAATTTAGCATGAAAATTCAAAAGATAGAATTAAACTAATCCTAACTCCTAATTCCTCCCCCCACACTTGAACACTACATTGTCCTCAATGTAGGAAGAAGACTAAAGTATAAACAAAAACTAAAGTATAGAAAAGGAAAAGAGAAAAAGAAAACAAATCCTAAACATGGGTTGCCTCCCAAGAAACACCTTTGTTTAATGTCTTTGGCTAGACTTCCCCTTCCTTTTACTCCTCATAGATGGAATCTTCCAACTTGATTTTCTCCACATTATGCACTTGGAATCCTTCAAAGTAAGGTTTGAGGCGATGGCCATTAACCTTAAATCGCTTTTGAGTCTCAAGGCTTTTAATCTCTACTGCACCATGAGGAAAAACATTAGTAACTTCAAAAGGACCAAGCCAACGAGAACGTAACTTACCAGGAAACAAACGAAGCTTAGAATAATAAAGAAGAACTTTTTGCCCAATGTGAAAAGTCTTCCTTGCAAGCATCTTGTCATGGAAAGCTTTCATTTTTTCTTTGTAGATTGTTGCGTTCTCATAGGCATCATTGCGAATTTCCTCTAGCTCTTGCAATTGCAACTTTCGATGTACACCAGCATCATTTAAGCTCATGTTACATTGCTTAATAGCCCACCAAGCTTTAAACTCGATTTCTACAGGAAGATGGCAAGGTTTTCCAAAAATCAACCTATAAGGTGACATCCCAATGGGTGTTTTATAGGCTGTCCTATATGCCCATAATGCATCTTCCAAATGCAAACTCCAATCCTTCCTATTCAGATTTACGGTTTTCTCAAGGATTGATTTGATCTCTCTATTAGACACCTCAGCTTGACCACTTGTTTGTGGATGATAAGATGTAGAAATCTTGTGAGTAACTCCATATTTCTTCAACAATGCCTCCACCGTTTTGTTGCAAAAGTGGGTTCCCCTATCACTTATCAATGCACCAGGAATGCCATACCTAGAAAAGATGTTAGACCTAACAAAATCACAAACAACTTTGGAATTGTCAGTTTTGGTGGCCTTAGCTTCCACCCACTTTGAAACATAATCAACTGCAAGAAGTATATAAAGATAACCAAAAGAAGATGGAAAGGGTCCCATGAAATCAATACCCCAAACATCAAAGATTTCAACTACAAATATAGGATTTAAGGGCATTTGATCTCTATGTGAAAGACTCCCTACTCTTTGACATCTATCACAATTCTTGCAAAACACATAAGCATCTTTGAACAAAGTAGGCCAATAAAAACCACTATCTAACACTTTCCTTGCTGTTCTTTTCGGGCCAAAATGACCTCCACATGCATATGAATGACAAAACATTAGAATAGCATTATGTTCAGATTGAGGCACACATCTCCTAACCACTTGATCAGAGCAATGCTTCCACAAATAAGGTTCATCCCAAACATAATATCACCTCACCATGCAAAGCTAGCAAACTTTCATCGGGAAAAGATTCATGAAGGGGAATGATATCTTCTTTTTGCACCATTCGACTTAGATGATCAGCCACTAAGTTCTCCGCGCCTTTCGTGTCTCTTATCTCTAAGTCGAATTCTTGAAGAAGTAGTATCCATCGAATCAACCTTGGTTTCGCCTCCTTTTTAGCCAACAGGTATCTAAGAGCTGCATGATCAGAATAAACAATCACTTTAGTACCTAATAAATATGAGCGAAACTTATCTAAGGCAAAAACAATAGATAGAAGCTCCTTCTCAGTAGTGGAGTAGTTTCGTTGGGCAGAATTTAATGTCCTCGAGGCATAATAGATCACATGTGCCACTTTGCCAATCCTTTGACCAAGAACCGCCTCTATAGCATAATCACTAGCATCACACATTAATTCAAAGGGGTAGTTCAAATCAGGAGGTTGTATGATGGGTGTAGTGGTTAATGCTTTCTTAAGCTTGTCAAATGCCTCTTTGCATTGATCTCCAAATTTGAACTCCACATCCTTTTGCAATAGGTAGCATAGAGGTGATGCTATTTTGGAAAAGTCTTTGATAAACCTACGATAAAAACCTGCATGTCCAAGGAAAGAACGAATTTCCCTCACATTGGAGGGGTAAGGCAAGTTTTGCACAATGTCTACCTTAGCTTTATCTACCTCTAAACCTCTAGAAGAAACAATATGCCCTAAAACTATACCTTGCTCGACCATAAAATGACATTTTTCAGAATTAAGAACAAGATTAGTTTCAATACACCTATCCAAAATCAATGTAAGATTATGTAAACATGCATCAAAAGAGTTTCCATATACCGTAAAGTCATCCATGAACACTTCAATGATGTTTTCGACATAATCTTGGAATATGCTCATCATACATCTTTGGAAGGTGGCTGGAGCATTGCAAAGCCCAAAAGCCATTCTCCTATATGAAAATGTACCAAATGGACAAGTGAATGTGGTCTTCTCTTGGTCCTCCGGAGCAATGACAATTTGGAAGTAACCTGAATAACCATCAAGAAAACAATAAAAGTCACTACCAGCAAGTCTTTCAAGCATTTGATCAATAAAGGGTAAAGGAAAATGGTCCTTTCTAGTAGAAGCATTAAGCTTTCTATAATCTATACAAACTCGCCATCCATTTTGAACCCTTTGAGGTACCAAGTCACCATCCTGATTTTCCACTACTGTGATGCCAGACTTTTTCGGAACAACTTGCACTGGGCTAACCCACTGGCTGTCAGAGATAGGGTAAATCACGCCAGCTTCAAGTAACTTGAGGATCTCTTTCTTCACTACCTCCATCATAGGAGGATTTAGGCACCTTTGAGCTTGCCTTGAAGGTTTAGCACCTTCTTCCAACAATATTCTATGCATGCAAAAGGAAGGGCTTATTCCCTTAATATCGGCTATAGTCCATCCAATTGCCTTCTTGCGGTCTCTAAGCACTCTAACTAGCTTTTCTTCTTGCAAAGAGGATAGCTTGCTAGATATGATCACCGGTAAGGTCTCACCATCCCCTAGGAATGCATACTTCAAATGTTCAGGCAAAGGTTTCAATTCAATTTTGGGAGCCTGTACAATTGAAGGAAGAAGCTTATTAGTACTTAAAGGCAAATCAACATAAGAAAGACTTAATTTAGAGGAAACTAAAGGTAATGAATTCAAATCCATGATTGACTCCTCTATGTCCTCTCTAAGTGTCAATTGGTCCATTGTTTCCTTTTCATTGGTTGCACAAGTGAGTGCCAACTCAAGTCCATCATCTTTATGCAAATTCAAAACCTGTTGAGATAAACCATCAAGGACATCAATAGAAAACACACTATGTTCATCATTAGGATGTTTCATTGCTTCAAAAATATTAAAGCAAACTATTTTCTTCTCAAACTCCATAGTGAGTAGCCCTTCATAGACATCTATCTTTGTTCTTGCAGTCCTCAAAAATGGCCTTCCTAAGAGAAGAGGCACCGAATTTGGGCAATCAACTTCTTCCATCTTTAGCACATAAAAATCGGCTGGAAAATATAACTCATTTACCTGCACCAAAACATTCTCAACAACACCTTCAGGATAAACATTAGATCTATCAGCCAATTGAATAATAACTCCAGTTTCACTCAAATTATCAAAACCTAAGGAGATGAAGATAGAATAAGGCATAACATTAATAGATGCTCCTAGGTCACACATAGCTTTTTCAATTTGAGTTACTCCTATAGTGCATGGAATAGTAAAAGCTCCCAAATCCTTACACTTAGGGGGTAATTTTCTTTGGAGTATGGCAGACACATTTTCCCCCATTGGTACCTTTTCATTACCTCTCAACCTTCTCTTATTAGTGCATAAATCTTTAAAGAATTTTGCATATTTAGGCACTTGCTTGATTGCTTCCAAGAGAGGTATGTTGACTTGAACCTTCTTAAAGGTTTCCCAAATGTCCTTCTCAAGCTCATCTTTCTTTGTGTTCTTTGCTAACCTACTTGGAAAAGGAGGAAAACACTTGTTAGAACTTAAATCAGAATTCAGAAGTTTAGGATTTACCTTTAAGGATGTCAAATCATCATTTGGAAGTGAACTTTGAGGTATTTTTGCATCTTTGTTCTGAACATCTTCTTCCTTTTGCTCAAGCTCGATTTGGTCACTAGTCACTTCAACTTCTTCCTCTAATCCCTTGTCATGTGATTTTTGCATTTTCTTTGGGGATTCCAACCTCTTTCCACTCCTCAATTCAATTGCATGTGCATTCTCCTTTGGATTTACAAGAGGTTGTGAAGGAAGCTTTCCGGAGCTTTCAGCTCTCATTTCATTCAACATTGTTGCAATTTGGCCTATTTGAGTCTCCAAATTCTTGATGCTAGCCCTTGTTTCCTGTTGGAAAAGACCATAATCATGAGATTGGGCATTATCATTATGTAAATTAGAACTTGAAGAATTAAAATTTTGAGGCCTGTTTTGATAGGGAGGTCGATTTTGTTGGAAGTTGTTGCGATTTTGAGCACTTGAACCTCCTTGATTCCCATATCTCAAGTTTGGATGGTCCCTCCAACCAGGATTATAGGTGTTGGAGTAAGGATCATAGTTTCGATTTGGTAGTCCAGGGAATCCTCCAATTGCATTGGCTTCTTGTGGATCATCTTGTAAGGTAGGGCACACATCCGTAGGATGTCCAACATGAGAACAAATTCCACATGCCTTTTGCTGCATTGTACCTAAGGCAATTTTTTCAAACCAAGAGGTGAGTCTATCCAATTTTTGTTCAAGATTGCTACTACTTACCTCATTGACTTTTTTAGGTTCCACAAATGTTTGTCTTATTCCGAATTGTTGAGTGTTGGCAGCCATTTCCTCAATCAATTCTCTTGCCACTTCAGGAGGTTTATTCCTCAATGCTCCTCCACTAGCTGCATCAATCATAGCTCTTTCCATTGGTAACATCCCCATGTAAAAGAATTGGATAAGTAGATTCTCTGAAAATTCATGATGTGGGCAACTTGAGCACAAATCTTTGAATCTCTCCCAATACTCATAGAGAGTTTCTCCTTGTTGTTGATGAACACTACATATTTCCCTCCTTATATTATTGGTTCTTGAGGCAGGGAAGAACTTTTCCAAGAAAAGTTTCTTGAGCTCACTCCAAGTGGAAATTGATCTCGGAGGAAGGGAATACAACCAATTTTGTGCACTATCCGTCAAAGTGAATGGAAACACTCTCAAGTTAATGTTGTCTTCGGACACATTGCTTGTGTTGAGAGTTGAACAAGCTAGATGGAATTTTTGCAAATGCTTGTGAGGATCTTCACCTGTCAATCCATGGAAAGTAGGAAGTAAGTGTAGGAAACCAGATTTGATCTCAAAATTAGCATTTAAAGCAGGGAAATTAATGCACAAAGGTGAGAGAGTAAGATTAGGAGTTGATAGCTCCTTCATTGTCCTTCTGGCATTATTTTGAGCATTGTTTTGCGCATTGTTTCCTTGAGCATCATTGTTTCCTTGTGGCTGGTTATTATTGTTCTCCTCCATGTTGAATAGTCCTCGCAAAGTGGTTGGAGATGGTGGTGTTGGTGTTGATTTAGATGATGAAGATGGCTCTTCCTTTTGCTCCAAACGAGGAATAGTTCTCTTAGGTGCGTGAGAAGATCCTAAGGCTTTCTCAAGGTGCTTTTGAAGATCTTTGTATTTCCTGTCCAAGCCTTCGTCGTCACGAGACATACAAGTCTACAAAAGAAAGGGAAAAGAACTCAAATAACACAAAAACAAGCTAAAACAAATAAAAGAAAATAGAAGAAATTAAAAAGACAAAAATTAAATAGCAGGAAAAATAAAATTGGCCCAGAAACGAATGAAAACGTCAGAATTTGGCAAAAATAGGGCGGGGCCAGTAGCTAAGCTACTGGTTTTGCTCAGCTCGTCGATTTCCTTGCAAAAAAGTGATGCCATACACCTATCTTTGCTATTCGTCGGGTTTCACCTGATTCCTGCACAAAACAGAAAAAGAAGAAAAAAAAAACAAAAAAATCAAAATCAGATTCGCTAAAGAACAATCCCCGGCAGCGGCGCCAAGATTTGGTACGTCGTTAATACCAAATAAAATTATATGCTAAAACTAAGTAGATAGTGATAAGCACAGGTCGTATCCCACGAAGATTGTCTTAGAAAATCTAATTTGAAGATGCAATAAAAGTAAAGAATTGAAGAATTTAAGTTTGCAAATTATAACTAAGAACAATGCAAATAATAAAAATAAGGAGAAATCAATAGAGAATATTTCAGTTCAAGGAATACTTACTCTTGGAATTTGAATTGATCATAGGCACAAAAGATAATTAAACATGCAAACAATTGGCGTAGGTTAAAAGTACCTATAGCTTCCCTTTAACCCCTATCTTTCCTTATGCCTAACTTAAATCAGTACCTATAGCTTCCCAATCAAGCCCTTTTTATCAAAATAACCTAGGTACCTATAGCTTCCCCAGATTTAATTAAGACAAAAGCAATAAACTCTAGAAAGATCTTAGCCAATAATAACTAATCAAGTCATATAGCCTGCTCTTTTAATTACTCCCTTTAATTCTCTCAAACAATATTGAAAAACTATGCAATATCACTTGATTTACTACTTTGAATTAAGCTAACTTACAATTACGGATAAGAAGCTCAAATTCTAGCAATAGAAAATCATGCAAAATTAACCAGTTGCGCATCCTAGGTAACTAAGCAAGAAAATCATGAAATAAGCATAGAGAATCAAAAGATATTTGCATAAGAGATAGAAATAAAACTCAAGCCTCACAATCCTTGCATCCAAGAGTCAAGCAACCTTCAACTGAATTGAGAAAATTAGAAGAGCATTCTGAAAATTGCAGCACAAAAGAGAAAAATAAAATTCCTAGCAAAAGCTCTCTCTTTTTACATAGGGAGGCTAAGGCCTTTAAATAGAGACCTAGGAACCTTTAACCTAATAAGTTATCAGCTGGCTTAAGTGTTCTACAAGAAATAGAAGTCCTTCTTCAAATAGGAGAGAAAATAGCACACACCACATGCCATGCACATGCCTCATTAAAGTGTTTTCCTACTCCAATTAGGACTTCTCTTCAAGGGCTAAATCGCATCAATCCAAGGCTTGGGCCTCTGTTAAATATCTTCAATAACATGTCCAAAACAGCCCCAAATAAGGCTTAGGCGTGCACTTGTCCATCTTCAACCCAAAATTGCTCCAAAGCCCAAAATAGAAAAGCAATCTCGGATTTCCGCAGGGTTTCTGGATGCTTCTGTATTTTGACGTTTTGAAGGCCCAAATGAACTCCGATTTTGCTGGTCTTTAGTATTCTGGAAAGCTCAAGAAGTCCTCTACAACTTTGATGAAGAACTCGAACTCAGAAACGGACTTTAAGGATGTCAAATCTGGCCATTTGTGCAAACTATCTGCACAGGAAAATCTCAAAATTTCCAGATTTAAACTCCTTTTCTTCCAAAGCTTCTTTTTAGCTTCTAATGACATGAAATCACTCAAAACAGCTTAGTTAGTAATAATAAACACTTAAACAACAAGATATAAGAGATAAATCATAGCTTAAATAAGTGTTTATCAAATTCCCCCACACTTGAGCTTTGCTAGTCCCTAGCAAACTAAGAAAAACCAAACACTAAACTACATCAAATTAATTCCACTTTCGTAGGTGTACGGTGGCACTTAGCATGTGACACAAGCCTTTAAACCCCTAGGTGTCCCTAGTGGAGGAGTTATAGTCTCCTAAGGGTTTACCAGAACGATACCCACAAACATTCCTAAAACAACCTTTCAATCAAATTCTAAGAGTTAGAAAATTATAAGCAACAACTTAATTAAATATACAAGAGAACATAATGTATCAAAATTAAACCACTTATGCACTTAAAATAATCAAGTAACAAGTTAATATCATTAATCAAGTTAACATGCATCAAATTAGATGATCCTCACCAGGAATTCACTCTTGCACTCAAGTGTTTAATATGGATAAAGGGTTCACTCAATATCACTAGTGAAAACATACTTACCATATGCTTGCAATGCATCTAATCTCCACTACTCCTATCTACACAGATGCAAGAATCAAAAAGGTCTTTACAATAGGTTGTAATGGGGCCAAGGGTTAGTGAGCTCAAGAAAGAAAGGATAAGGAAATCAAAACAAAGGTCTTAAGCACTAGTAGAGCAATTAACTTAGAAATATGGGCTAGTTTCTCTTTCAATAGCCCTTCACTTAGCACAAAGTTATTATACTCCACCAATTTCTCCTTTTTTTTCAATCTTTGAGAAAAATGTCAAGCGTATCATTTGTGCCAATTGATGCATTCATTTTTTTCTTCTTTTCAATGCATTTCTTTGCTTTCTCTCTCTTTTTTTTTAGTTTCTTTCAAAGCACTTTTCTTCCTTTTGAATCAACTTGACATTCTCATTTTCTTCATTCAAGCCATATCACATATATGGATTACCCCATACTTATTCCTTCAATTCCCTATCAAAACCAGCAAAGAAACAAGTTAAATTGCTCCACTAGTCAAAAGACAAGGTTAGAGAAACTTGTTTTTCTTTTAAAGTTCAAGGTTCTTTAGAATAGGGTTATCAAAGAAAAAGGTTCTCATATGTTCATTAAGCTCAAAAAGGGTAACTAAGTGGTCAAGTACTTGGGGTGGCTATTTAGGCTCAAGCGTATCCCTAATCAACCTTTATGATCTCTATACATATGCATAGTAACATGTAATCTCGAAGAGATACAAAGCAAGTTCTAGAAGTAATGAATTCACAAGGATAACCACTCAAGAAAGAAAGAAGATTGCAAGGATGTAACAATCTTATAATATGGCTCAAAATCTCACAAGTTACATATCATCTGACTCAAAACATGCTTAGCTCAATCAAATAAACTCACAAGTTACCATGATCATTAAGAAGCAAAGAAATTCAATCAATCAATATCATGCTTCAAGCACATTTAACTAGTTCCAACCTATAAAATTCTTATTCTTTTCATTCAATTGAAAGGCCAATTTACCTAATTAACTAACTAAGATATAAAACAACAAAATAAAGACACAAAACTCATCAAAATAAAAAGATTAAAGTGCAGCAAACCAAAAGGGCAGAACACATCCGACAGCCATGATTGTATGTCCACGGGCTGGTTTTTAGCTTGGAACCTGCAAAATTGAAAAATTTAGCATGAAAATTCAAAAGATAGAATTAAACTAATCCTAACTCCTAATTCCTCCCCCCACACTTGAACACTACATTGTCCTCAATGTAGGAAGAAGACTAAAGTATAAACAAAAACTAAAGTATAGAAAAGGAAAAGAGAAAAAGAAAACAAATCCTAAACATGGGTTGCCTCCCAAGAAACACCTTTGTTTAATGTCTTTGGCTAGACTTCCCCTTCCTTTTACTCCTCATAGATGGAATCTTCCAACTTGATTTTCTCCACATTATGCACTTGGAATCCTTCAAAGTAAGGTTTGAGGCGATGGCCATTAACCTTAAATCGCTTTTGAGTCTCAAGGCTTTTAATCTCTACTGCACCATGAGGAAAAACATTAGTAACTTCAAAAGGACCAAGCCAACGAGAACGTAACTTACCAGGAAACAAACGAAGCTTAGAATAATAAAGAAGAACTTTTTGCCCAATGTGAAAAGTCTTCCTTGCAAGCATCTTGTCATGGAAAGCTTTCATTTTTTCTTTGTAGATTGTTGCGTTCTCATAGGCATCATTGCGAATTTCCTCTAGCTCTTGCAATTGCAACTTTCGATGTACACCAGCATCATTTAAGCTCATGTTACATTGCTTAATAGCCCACCAAGCTTTAAACTCGATTTCTACAGGAAGATGGCAAGGTTTTCCAAAAATCAACCTATAAGGTGACATCCCAATGGGTGTTTTATAGGCTGTCCTATATGCCCATAATGCATCTTCCAAATGCAAACTCCAATCCTTCCTATTCAGATTTACGGTTTTCTCAAGGATTGATTTGATCTCTCTATTAGACACCTCAGCTTGACCACTTGTTTGTGGATGATAAGATGTAGAAATCTTGTGAGTAACTCCATATTTCTTCAACAATGCCTCCACCGTTTTGTTGCAAAAGTGGGTTCCCCTATCACTTATCAATGCACCAGGAATGCCATACCTAGAAAAGATGTTAGACCTAACAAAATCACAAACAACTTTGGAATTGTCAGTTTTGGTGGCCTTAGCTTCCACCCACTTTGAAACATAATCAACTGCAAGAAGTATATAAAGATAACCAAAAGAAGATGGAAAGGGTCCCATGAAATCAATACCCCAAACATCAAAGATTTCAACTACAAATATAGGATTTAAGGGCATTTGATCTCTATGTGAAAGACTCCCTACTCTTTGACATCTATCACAATTCTTGCAAAACACATAAGCATCTTTGAACAAAGTAGGCCAATAAAAACCACTATCTAACACTTTCCTTGCTGTTCTTTTCGGGCCAAAATGACCTCCACATGCATATGAATGACAAAACATTAGAATAGCATTATGTTCAGATTGAGGCACACATCTCCTAACCACTTGATCAGAGCAATGCTTCCACAAATAAGGTTCATCCCAAACATAATATCACCTCACCATGCAAAGCTAGCAAACTTTCATCGGGAAAAGATTCATGAAGGGGAATGATATCTTCTTTTTGCACCATTCGACTTAGATGATCAGCCACTAAGTTCTCCGCGCCTTTCGTGTCTCTTATCTCTAAGTCGAATTCTTGAAGAAGTAGTATCCATCGAATCAACCTTGGTTTCGCCTCCTTTTTAGCCAACAGGTATCTAAGAGCTGCATGATCAGAATAAACAATCACTTTAGTACCTAATAAATATGAGCGAAACTTATCTAAGGCAAAAACAATAGATAGAAGCTCCTTCTCAGTAGTGGAGTAGTTTCGTTGGGCAGAATTTAATGTCCTCGAGGCATAATAGATCACATGTGCCACTTTGCCAATCCTTTGACCAAGAACCGCCTCTATAGCATAATCACTAGCATCACACATTAATTCAAAGGGGTAGTTCAAATCAGGAGGTTGTATGATGGGTGTAGTGGTTAATGCTTTCTTAAGCTTGTCAAATGCCTTTTTGCATTGATCTCCAAATTTGAACTCCACATCCTTTTGCAATAGGTAGCATAGAGGTGATGCTATTTTGGAAAAGTCTTTGATAAACCTACGATAAAAACCTGCATGTCCAAGGAAAGAACGAATTTCCCTCACATTGGAGGGGTAAGGCAAGTTTTGCACAATGTCTACCTTAGCTTTATCTACCTCTAAACCTCTAGAAGAAACAATATGCCCTAAAACTATACCTTGCTCGACCATAAAATGACATTTTTCAGAATTAAGAACAAGATTAGTTTCAATACACCTATCCAAAATCAATGTAAGATTATGTAAACATGCATCAAAAGAGTTTCCATATACCGTAAAGTCATCCATGAACACTTCAATGATGTTTTCGACATAATCTTGGAATATGCTCATCATACATCTTTGGAAGGTGGCTGGAGCATTGCAAAGCCCAAAAGCCATTCTCCTATATGAAAATGTACCAAATGGACAAGTGAATGTGGTCTTCTCTTGGTCCTCCGGAGCAATGACAATTTGGAAGTAACCTGAATAACCATCAAGAAAACAATAAAAGTCACTACCAGCAAGTCTTTCAAGCATTTGATCAATAAAGGGTAAAGGAAAATGGTCCTTTCTAGTAGAAGCATTAAGCTTTCTATAATCTATACAAACTCGCCATCCATTTTGAACCCTTTGAGGTACCAAGTCACCATCCTGATTTTCCACTACTGTGATGCCAGACTTTTTCGGAACAACTTGCACTGGGCTAACCCACTGGCTGTCAGAGATAGGGTAAATCACGCCAGCTTCAAGTAACTTGAGGATCTCTTTCTTCACTACCTCCATCATAGGAGGATTTAGGCACCTTTGAGCTTGCCTTGAAGGTTTAGCACCTTCTTCCAACAATATTCTATGCATGCAAAAGGAAGGGCTTATTCCCTTAATATCGGCTATAGTCCATCCAATTGCCTTCTTGCGGTCTCTAAGCACTCTAACTAGCTTTTCTTCTTGCAAAGAGGATAGCTTGCTAGATATGATCACCGGTAAGGTCTCACCATCCCCTAGGAATGCATACTTCAAATGTTCAGGCAAAGGTTTCAATTCAATTTTGGGAGCCTGTACAATTGAAGGAAGAAGCTTATTAGTACTTAAAGGCAAATCAACATAAGAAAGACTTAATTTAGAGGAAACTAAAGGTAATGAATTCAAATCCATGATTGACTCCTCTATGTCCTCTCTAAGTGTCAATTGGTCCATTGTTTCCTTTTCATTGGTTGCACAAGTGAGTGCCAACTCAAGTCCATCATCTTTATGCAAATTCAAAACCTGTTGAGATAAACCATCAAGGACATCAATAGAAAACACACTATGTTCATCATTAGGATGTTTCATTGCTTCAAAAATATTAAAGCAAACTATTTTCTTCTCAAACTCCATAGTGAGTAGCCCTTCATAGACATCTATCTTTGTTCTTGCAGTCCTCAAAAATGGCCTTCCTAAGAGAAGAGGCACCGAATTTGGGCAATCAACTTCTTCCATCTTTAGCACATAAAAATCGGCTGGAAAATATAACTCATTTACCTGCACCAAAACATTCTCAACAACACCTTCAGGATAAACATTAGATCTATCAGCCAATTGAATAATAACTCCAGTTTCACTCAAATTATCAAAACCTAAGGAGATGAAGATAGAATAAGGCATAACATTAATAGATGCTCCTAGGTCACACATAGCTTTTTCAATTTGAGTTACTCCTATAGTGCATGGAATAGTAAAAGCTCCCAAATCCTTACACTTAGGGGGTAATTTTCTTTGGAGTATGGCAGACACATTTTCCCCCATTGGTACCTTTTCATTACCTCTCAACCTTCTCTTATTAGTGCATAAATCTTTAAAGAATTTTGCATATTTAGGCACTTGCTTGATTGCTTCCAAGAGAGGTATGTTGACTTGAACCTTCTTAAAGGTTTCCCAAATGTCCTTCTCAAGCTCATCTTTCTTTGTGTTCTTTGCTAACCTACTTGGAAAAGGAGGAAAACACTTGTTAGAACTTAAATCAGAATTCAGAAGTTTAGGATTTACCTTTAAGGATGTCAAATCATCATTTGGAAGTGAACTTTGAGGTATTTTTGCATCTTTGTTCTGAACATCTTCTTCCTTTTGCTCAAGCTCGATTTGGTCACTAGTCACTTCAACTTCTTCCTCTAATCCCTTGTCATGTGATTTTTGCATTTTCTTTGGGGATTCCAACCTCTTTCCACTCCTCAATTCAATTGCATGTGCATTCTCCTTTGGATTTACAAGAGGTTGTGAAGGAAGCTTTCCGGAGCTTTCAGCTCTCATTTCATTCAACATTGTTGCAATTTGGCCTATTTGAGTCTCCAAATTCTTGATGCTAGCCCTTGTTTCCTGTTGGAAAAGACCATAATCATGAGATTGGGCATTATCATTATGTAAATTAGAACTTGAAGAATTAAAATTTTGAGGCCTGTTTTGATAGGGAGGTCGATTTTGTTGGAAGTTGTTGCGATTTTGAGCACTTGAACCTCCTTGATTCCCATATCTCAAGTTTGGATGGTCCCTCCAACCAGGATTATAGGTGTTGGAGTAAGGATCATAGTTTCGATTTGGTAGTCCAGGGAATCCTCCAATTGCATTGGCTTCTTGTGGATCATCTTGTAAGGTAGGGCACACATCCGTAGGATGTCCAACATGAGAACAAATTCCACATGCCTTTTGCTGCATTGTACCTAAGGCAATTTTTTCAAACCAAGAGGTGAGTCTATCCAATTTTTGTTCAAGATTGCTACTACTTACCTCATTGACTTTTTTAGGTTCCACAAATGTTTGTCTTATTCCGAATTGTTGAGTGTTGGCAGCCATTTCCTCAATCAATTCTCTTGCCACTTCAGGAGGTTTATTCCTCAATGCTCCTCCACTAGCTGCATCAATCATAGCTCTTTCCATTGGTAACATCCCCATGTAAAAGAATTGGATAAGTAGATTCTCTGAAAATTCATGATGTGGGCAACTTGAGCACAAATCTTTGAATCTCTCCCAATACTCATAGAGAGTTTCTCCTTGTTGTTGATGAACACTACATATTTCCCTCCTTATATTATTGGTTCTTGAGGCAGGGAAGAACTTTTCCAAGAAAAGTTTCTTGAGCTCACTCCAAGTGGAAATTGATCTCGGAGGAAGGGAATACAACCAATTTTGTGCACTATCCGTCAAAGTGAATGGAAACACTCTCAAGTTAATGTTGTCTTCGGACACATTGCTTGTGTTGAGAGTTGAACAAGCTAGATGGAATTTTTGCAAATGCTTGTGAGGATCTTCACCTGTCAATCCATGGAAAGTAGGAAGTAAGTGTAGGAAACCAGATTTGATCTCAAAATTAGCATTTAAAGCAGGGAAATTAATGCACAAAGGTGAGAGAGTAAGATTAGGAGTTGATAGCTCCTTCATTGTCCTTCTGGCATTATTTTGAGCATTGTTTTGCGCATTGTTTCCTTGAGCATCATTGTTTCCTTGTGGCTGGTTATTATTGTTCTCCTCCATGTTGAATAGTCCTCGCAAAGTGGTTGGAGATGGTGGTGTTGGTGTTGATTTAGATGATGAAGATGGCTCTTCCTTTTGCTCCAAACGAGGAATAGTTCTCTTAGGTGCGTGAGAAGATCCTAAGGCTTTCTCAAGGTGCTTTTGAAGATCTTTGTATTTCCTGTCCAAGCCTTCGTCGTCACGAGACATACAAGTCTACAAAAGAAAGGGAAAAGAACTCAAATAACACAAAAACAAGCTAAAACAAATAAAAGAAAATAGAAGAAATTAAAAAGACAAAAATTAAATAGCAGGAAAAATAAAATTGGCCCAGAAACGAATGAAAACGTCAGAATTTGGCAAAAATAGGGCGGGGCCAGTAGCTAAGCTACTGGTTTTGCTCAGCTCGTCGATTTCCTTGCAAAAAAGTGATGCCATACACCTATCTTTGCTATTCGTCGGGTTTCACCTGATTCCTGCACAAAACAGAAAAAGAAGAAAAAAAAAACAAAAAAATCAAAATCAGATTCGCTAAAGAACAATCCCCGGCAGCGGCGCCAAGATTTGGTACGTCGTTAATACCAAATAAAATTATATGCTAAAACTAAGTAGATAGTGATAAGCACAGGTCGTATCCCACGAAGATTGTCTTAGAAAATCTAATTTGAAGATGCAATAAAAGTAAAGAATTGAAGAATTTAAGTTTGCAAATTATAACTAAGAACAATGCAAATAATAAAAATAAGGAGAAATCAATAGAGAATATTTCAGTTCAAGGAATACTTACTCTTGGAATTTGAATTGATCATAGGCACAAAAGATAATCAAACATGCAAACAATTGGTGTAGGTTAAAAGTACCTATAGCTTCCCTTTAACCCCTATCTTTCCTTATGCCTAGCTTAAATCAGTACCTATAGCTTCCCCAGATTTAATTAAGACAAAAGCAATAAACTCTAGAAAGATCTTAGCCAATAATAACTAATCAAGTCATATAGCCTGCTCTTTTAATTACTCCCTTTAATTCTCTCAAACAATATTGAAAAACTATGCAATATCACTTGATTTACTACTTTGAATTAAGCTAACTTACAATTACGGATAAGAAGCTCAAATTCTAGCAATAGAAAATCATGCAAAATTAACCAGTTGCGCATCCTAGGTAACTAAGCAAGAAAATCATGAAATAAGCATAGAGAATCAAAAGATATTTGCATAAGAGATAGAAATAAAACTCAAGCCTCACAATCCTTGCATCCAAGAGTCAAGCAACCTTCAACTGAATTGAGAAAATTAGAAGAGCATTCTGAAAATTGCAGCACAAAAGAGAAAAATAAAATTCCTAGCAAAAGCTCTCTCTTTTTACATAGGGAGGCTAAGGCCTTTAAATAGAGACCTAGGAACCTTTAACCTAATAAGTTATCAGCTGGCTTAAGTGTTCTACAAGAAATAGAAGTCCTTCTTCAAATAGGAGGGAAAATAGCACACACCACATGCCATGCACATGCCTCATTAAAGTGTTTTCCTACTCCAATTAGGACTTCTCTTCAAGGGCTAAATCGCATCAATCCAAGGCTTGGGCCTAGGTTAAATATCTTCAATAACATGTCCAAAACAGCCCCAAATAAGGCTTAGGCGTGCACTTGTCCATCTTCAACCCAAAATTGCTCCAAAGCCCAAAATAGAAAAGCAATCTCGGATTTCCGCAGGGTTTCTGGATGCTTCTGTATTTTGACGTTTTGAAGGCCGAAATGAACTCCGATTTTGCTGATCTTTAGTATTCTGGAAAGCTCAAGAAGTCCTCTACAACTTTGATGAAGAACTAGAACTCAGAAACGGACATTAAGGATGTCAAATCTGGCCATCTTTGCAAACTATCTGCATAGGAAAATCTCAAAATTTCCAGATTTAAACTCCTTTTCTTCCAAAGCTTCTTTTTAGCTTCTAATGACATGAAATCACTCAAAACAGCTTAGTTAGTAATAATAAACACTTAAACAACAAGATATAAGAGATAAATCATAGCTTAAATAAGTGTTTATCATATATATGTATATAATTGCTAGCTCTTCTAACATTGCCATTTGTTGCTCTTGCAACTACAAAACCGCTTGGCTAGTTTCCTGGTGGGCACTTGTCGAGATGCTCCAAAAGTAATAACTGAACGTTTAAAGATTTATAGCTTAGCGGTTCAGGTCGATCCACAGGGAGCTTGATACTACAATCTTCTCTTCACTATTGTCACAACAAAACGCCTTAAAGCAAGACAAGAAACTCAAAACAGTGATTAGATCAACAATTCAACTAAATTAAAAGATGTAAATTGGGGAGATTGATCTGCAATATTGAGTTTAACAAAAGAATTAATTGATTGACAAGAATTTAAATGCAATTAACAAAGATTTCAGATCAAAGAAACTCCAATCTAGCAAGTAATTGTAATCAACTTCAACCAATGGATCATGGATCCTTGATCTCCAATCTAATCATCCAATCCTATTATAGTTAGCGTAGCCTAAGGTACTCCAGTTTCGCCTAGGCTCGATCACTCCTTAATTATTGAGATTAGCAAGCTCGGTCACTCTATCTAACTCCTTTTCCCTCGTAATCAACCTATTCCTTAGCGGCTATAAGTTTAAATTACAAGAGAGCATTATGATCTAGAGCAATATTAGCTAACTAGAGCCATGTGAGCTTAGCGCATCTCCATGTAACTCTCCCCTTCAATTTCCCCAAATCTAATATAAGATTTGGTTGCTACTTGGTTCCAAGCAAAATCTACAATTACGGATAGCAAATTGCCTAGAATAGCTTGTGAATTGAAGAAACCCAAGCAATGTGGCCATCATTGCATCAAGAATCCCCAAAATCACTTAATCTCTAACACTTCCAAGATTAATAAGCTCAGGAAATTGAAGAATACAATAGAATTGGCAGCCTTAAGTTCAAGATCTTACCATTAATTGAAGAAGAATTACAATTACAAGCTACATTGGATTAGAAATACTTAGCCACTCATGGAAGATGAAGAAACCTCCATGGAATTTGAGAGAATTCTCCAATCTTCAGAGAATTAAGTCTTAAAAGATAGAAAACTAAATTTTCGTGCTTTTTCTCAGATCTGAAAGTTACAATTCAAATTCCAAAAGTTCACTTATATAGTCTAGCTAAAAACATGTAAGTTCTAATCTATCCTTTCCTAAATCATGATTCCAAAGTTAAGTGAGGGTATTTATGTCTTTTCCAACTCCTTGGCCCAGCTAATTGGCAAGTGAAACGATTTTTGCGGCTTTGAACAAGTTAAATTCGAGTTTGAAATTTCTGTTACAACAAATCCCGCAAATATCGCATCTGACAGCTTCAGGTCGAACTCGGCCACTGAGAGGCTCTCGCGTAGCCTCTAAGTGGCTAGGTTTTTCTGCTTCCTGACTTTTGAGCTCGCGACCAGCCATTTAGAGGCTCTCTCACAGCCTCTAAGTGGCCCGAACTTTCTTCTTTGTTTTAATCCCAGAATGGACCATTTTAACATGTATTTGCATTTTCTCCATTATTTCACCTACAATTAGAAAACACCTCAATTAGTGATTAATTAAAGTACTTAGGTGTCTAATTCATCCAAATTATAATGCAAATACATGAACAAATTAAGCTCTAACAAATTCCCCCACACTTAAACCTTGTTTGTCCTCAATACCCTCAATGACCTAGTTGCTGACTAAAGAGTGTGGAGGACACTGGAGACATTTCTTGGAACGGCGCCATTACAAAGTGGAACGGCACCGTTATGCTCTTCTTGCTGCGTTGTCTGATTGCTAGCCCTAATGGCGCCCCTATGAAGTGGAACGGCGCCGTTAGGGTCTTCTATTTTTAAGCCCGTGCTGACTTTGCCCATCTTTGCCAACCTTCAAGTGTAATGGCGCCGTTAGCAAGTGTAATGGCGCCATTAGCTTGCCTTTGGTGTGTTGAAATGCATGGCTTGGCAATGTTGGAGTGTAATGGCGCCGTTAGGAAGTGGAATGGCACCATTAGCTTGGCCTTTCTCTTCATTTGCGCAGCTTTGGGCAGTAATGAAATGTAATGACGCCGCTATGAACTAGAATGGCACCATTAGCAAGTTTTCTCGCCTGGTTTGGAATGTCTCGGTAGAATGAGCATTTGGAGGGCCAAACGGACTCCGATTGGGGCGTTCTTAGGCATTCTGGAAAGCTTAGGATGTCCTCTACAACTTTGATGAAGATAAAAAATGCAATTGAAGACTTTAAGGTGGTGAAATTCATCCATCTTTCAGATGTCGCCAATCTGCCTGCACCTTCACTTTGACATTTCAATCCCGTTTCTTTCCTTTGCTTCCAATTTGACTCTTTTCATCTTTAAATTCTCATTTCTCCACTCAAACCTCATTTAGAACCTTCAAATACAAAACCATGCTTATATGAGTGGAAGTAAGATAAGATAGGTACAATAATCATAGGAAATAAGCACATAAAGTAAGTATAATATTGTGCCGATCACAATTCCCCCACACTTAGACTTTGCTAGTCCCTAGCAAACTCACGAGTAGAGCAAGTAATCTGGAAATTATTTAGCTAAATCTAACTAACACTAACTTACTACAGAAATCAAATCCACTGTCGTAGGCATACACGGTAGTTCTTAGCCTAAACTACAAGCCCATATTAAACCCCTAGATAATCTAGTAGGAGGAGTTATGGTCTCCTTTATTCAACCTAAATTAAGAACAGAAATGACAGACAAGCATTTCAAGAACAATTCAATACACATATGTAAAGTAAGATAATGTTGAATCTGATCAAGAAATACGCATGATATTTAATCAAAAAGCAGAGGCATAATGCAACCAAAGAGAAAGTCAGGAATGCATATAAGGCTTCTTTCAATCAAGTATAACTGAACAAGGTATGGAAGTCTCACAATTCATTCTTCTAACCAAGTTTCAAGTAAGTTTGCACTCAAAACATTCCAGTGAAAGCATGTTAACCATATGCTTGCAATGCAACCTTATCTCCACTACTCCATATACATGCCTAATTAAACAAGAAATTGAGATTGTGCAAAGGGTTGTAATGGGGTCCTGGGAATAAGCTCAAGAAAGAATGGATATAAGATAAATCAAACGCCTAGAATAATGAAGCATTAAAGAATTAAAACCAGGGCAAAATGCGAGTTTGATAGCCCTCTATTGTTGCCATTTCTTCAATTCATCCATAGACTAGGCTTTCATCAACATTCGATCCATTAATTCCATTTAATTTGCACTTTAATAACACCTTTTTTTTTCTTTTGTTTTTCATTTCATCACAAGGGTAACATAGAAGTGCATTTTCCCATTCATCAACTTTGATAGGATCAGATTGTGCCAATCTATGCTTTAGCTCATTTCCAATAACCAATTTAAGTCTTCAATGCTTCATTATCCTAAGTAGGGACAAGAATCATTGTTTTTCTTCTAAGTTTCAAGGTCTTTTGGAAAGTAGCTAATCAAAGAAATAAGCTCAACTCATAATCTTTAAGGCTCAAAAGAGTAAACTAAGGTCAATTTATGAGTAAGGATTGCTTATTTGGCTCAATCTTTCCTAAACAATCTTCAATTTTTGCTTAACTAGGCACATATTTACATGTAATCTCAATAGGTATCATGCAAGTTCTAGTAACAAAACAGTCATAGAATGAGGATAATTGAAAGAATCACACATGAAAGAACACAGGATTGAGTGCAATCCTTTAAAGGCTCAAATATCTCACTTGGTTAATTGATTACCAAATTCAATTATACTTGAATGAATTAAACAGTAATACATTCCAAAAATTCAATTAGGCCATTTTCATACTAATTAACTAAAATCATGCTTTTCTAAGAATCAACACTAACTTATTAAGCATATATATACCAAATTATGATCAAAATCCTTGCTGTCAATTAAAAAAAAACAGGATCTTAATTAATGATGGTGCATCTATTGCAATCCCCCCACACTTAAATGACACATTGTCCTCATCGTGTGTGACTGTGAGCAAATAAAGGCAACCAATTCATCAAAATAGCATACGAAAGAGGGATGTTGAGCAGTTGGTTGGTACCTTTGTTGATCTTGGAATATTGATTGTGAAGCATAAAAGCATACGAGGAAAGAGAAATAGATAAACACACATGATTAGATAAAAGAAAGAAGTTATATTACATCATTAGAAAAGATCCTACAACTGGAAAAAGGAAATAAAATAACAAAACTACTCCTAGTTAAACATGCCGAAATAAAAAGAAAAATAAAGAGAGATAATTATACAAATTAAGCTAGAATAAAAACAAACTAAAAGAAATAAAAGCAGAGTTTAATTAATACAAATTAGCAAATAATGAAACAAATAATTAAAAGAGAGATAGAGGAAAAGAGAGAAAGAGAGATTCATGAAATTCCTTGGTCTGGTTGTTGGTGGTGCTGAAGACATAGGAGAGAAAGGTAATGGCTAATGGCTAATGGCAAATGGCTAATGGCGCCATTACAGGTTGGAGTGGCGCCATTCTTCTTGTCTTGCATTTGCTCATTTGCCTCGGCCCTTCAGCAAACAAGTGACCTTCCTAAGCTTTGCTAATGGCGCCATTACAAGTTGGAATGGCGCCATTCTAGACATGTTTTGCTCATTTTCTCAGCTTGTTGCCAAACAGATAGGCCATGATGTGATCCATTTTTTCAGTTAGCTTCCTCTGATTGTCAATAATTTATGCGATCACTTCAGGAGGGTTTTGAGCCATGTATTGTTGCATATCATCACTGAATTGGTTATGACTTTGAAGAAGTCCATGCATAGCTCTAGCTAGCTGATTAATATTGTGGTTCATTTGTGGAAGGACTTCAGCAAAAGCATTTAATCTCTAATGAATTTCCTCCGCATCTTCATTGAGTTGGTTAGCCTCATTGTTTTCAGCAGCAAGAAGAGGTTGTTCTGGCTCTTGCTGTGGCTCTGGCTATGGTTCAGGCTGTTTGTAGGCAATTTTCGAAGGAAAATAATCTGGAAAGTAATAGGATCTGGACAAAAATATACAAGGTGACATGGAGTAGTAATGGCGCCATTATGAGTTGTAGTGGCGCCATTAGCTTAGTATTTTCATGAAAGGCTTTTTTTTCAAGGCATACAAGGATTGGTCACAATGGAATGGCACCATTAAGACATGGAGTGGCGCCGTTAGTGCAACAAAAGAATTGAAGACCAATGTTGTGACAAAGAATCAAGAGTGGCGCCATTACAAGTTGGAATGACACCATTCTTGGCTACAAAGATGGCGAAGTACCCCTATTTGCACTGAAAAAGCACTGATTTGTGAAGTGAGAAAATACAAACTATTACTACAGTCATACTCCTTGTTTATCAGTCTACCAATATATGCAAAAAGATTTCCAGATAGCATCGCAGAACATTTCCAAAAATTAGCCCAAAGTAGCATGGTTGCACATATTTAACAATGAATAGTAACATGCTGTATTCAGATAAGAATATTCACGAAAATCTCTATTATTCAGAAAAGAAAACAAATTAAAAAGAAACAAAAATATCAATAACAGCAACACAATTGATTGGATCATGCAAGGTTATGTCAGAATTAAAGAAGATAGAGATGAAAAACCTGACATTGCACATGCAAGTTCAATTGTTTAAGCAGGAATCCCATCAAGTAGTGTTGATGTCATTGAATTAAAAGCACTCTGCAAAAGAAGCAAAGAAGAACACGCAAAGAAAAGAGACATAACAGGGGAAAGAAACAATTAAACAAAATAAAGGAATAGCAAAATAGCAATCAAAATAAGGAAAACTTGGGTTGCCTCCCAAGTAGCTACTCTTCTTTTCGGTCTTTAGCTAGACCTTATTCTAATATTGGTCATGCTTATTAGGGTGGATCTTGCCATTGTAATGCAGAAAGTAAATAAGAAACAATTAAAACCAAATAACAAAATAAAAATGAAAATAAAAGAGCTAGGAAATAGATCACCAAAATGAGGACTTAAAACTCCATGAAAAGCTAGTGTAGCCAAAGCCATTTGAGATGCCGTAAATGGTAAGTGCTTTGGTCTTTTTGGGCACATCAATTTAACACTAGACCACACCAACAGAGGAGAGTGCTCCTTGATAGAGTTACAGGCTGTTTTGACATCAAGAAGAAAATCATAGGGTATCCACTCTTCATACTTGGACAGGAACAATTCAACACCCAAGAAGTCTGGATCATCATAGATGATAGCCTCAACAGTTGAACAATCATTCACCATTTGATCACTAGGATGAAATGCATCTCCACACTTTGGTGAAGATGGAACTTGGATGGTGCATGAGTCTCAGATTGTGAAGCATTAAGTTCATGTGGCTCTTGTGATATGGCTTGAACAAGTATTGGTGTTGGATAATCCTCCTCATCTGAATCCCAATATCCATGTTCAATGTTATCATTCTTAACCAATATGTTAGTACTCCATGATTGTTCTTCAATGGGTGCACTTGGAGTGGAAAATGAATAACAAGAAGGAAGTGTTGATGCTTCAAAGTGCATGAGTTGGGATGGTTGATGGACAACTTGAGGAATCATAGGAGAAGTATGAAAGTCTTCCATAGTGCTGTCAAAGGTAAGAGTGGCGCCATACTTAACACTAATGGCACCATTCTTGTTAGTTATGCCGTGGTTATCTTTTATGCATGAAATTGGCGCCAGACTAGTGTGATTGGTGCCAAGCATGTTGTTGCAAGTGGCCAAAGCATGCTTCAGTGTTGAACTAGGTACAAAGAGACTTGATGTTGGTGAAGATGCATTCCAATCCATTGAGTACATTTGAGTACATTGATTCTTCAAGTCATGAGCTCTTAATGTCGAAGACATAAGATCCTTCTTTACTTCTTCATTGAATTTGTGACTTTGAAGAGCAAGGGCATGGATATTGTCCATCAAAGATGAAGCTGAACTTTGTGGCTCAAATGGACATGTATATCTCATATTTTGATGTTGTTCTTGAATACTTGGCTGCCCCTGTACTATTCTTGCAATGTGAAATTGCTGGTGTTAAAGAGTAAAGGTTGGCAATGACTCATGTTGAGAAAACACATGATCTACAAGTTTGGATGGAATGTAAGACAATAATTGTGCTTGGAGCTTGGCTTTGTTGGTCTTCAATTTGTGATTCAAACTCCAATGAAATAGATGATAAAGACATAGGGCTCACTTGTATGTTGTTGAAGGGTGGAGTGGGTGGGTAGCTCATATTGATGTCCGAGTCCTGTAAAGTGATGGAAAGAACAAGAAAAGATCAAAGCAAACAAAGATAAATGACAGAAAAGAAGTAAATGCTAGGAAGTTAAGCTAGTGTTAAACTAAAGACATAAGCAAGATTACTGGAAATAATAGCTAAATAAGTAGACTACCAAAGAGAATAGAATGAAATTTGCAAACAAAAAGCACTGCAGGTAGCGAAACAAAAATGAAGTAACAATAAACTAGCTAAATGAACAAAGTGACAGGAATGGAAGGAACAAAAATATAAGAAAAACAAAATTAGCTGCGTTGCTTCCCCGGCAACGGCGCCAATTCTTTGGTCGTCCGTCGTCAACAAGATCAAAAGAATGAAATTTATAACCTTACTTAAACTAACAATATAGAAAGCAAGTAAGGGTCCAAACCCAAAGGAAGCAAGAGCAATCTTGTTTTTCAAATAATAACAATAAAACAGGGGGGGATTGTGGAAAGTGAACAGACAAATATTAAAGCAAATAATAAATGATAAAGAGTAAAATTAACTATCTAACTAAAACCTCTAACCTATGATTAACTATCTAATTGACTAGAAATGTGATTCCTAGACTCACTAAGGATATTGAATCAACCTATGGATAGCAGGCGTAGACTTAAGGTACTATCGCTTCCCCTAAATCCCGGTCTATTCTTAATTAGCCTAATTCGGTACCTATCGCTTCCCAAACTAGACCCTTTTACCCAATCAAGCATGATTCCTCCGCGGTAACCATGTACAGGCCAAGTAAAGCATTAATCGATCTAAATAGACATTAGCCCACATTTATCTAACGAAACACTTCACGCGTTCGCTTGAGATAATCCCTTTGATTGCTATGGATAGGAACTAAGCTACCAACTTGCTACTAATAATCTAATCTAACTACTAAAGATTCATTAGATTAAATTTAGCTAATGTTAATCTTGATTAACCTAAGAGTACTGGTCCAATTAAGCAAATCAAGTAAACACAGTCAATAATAACAAGCAATCAAAGAATACCCAAGGTTTAATTCAATAATTAAGCATAAGAATCTCATCACAAATCTAACAATAAAGATAATTAAAACATAGATTAGAGAAAACTAAAGTCTACCCACTCATTAATTGAGGGGAGACATAAAGAAATTGCATTAAAAACTAAGAAATACAAACGGAGGGAGAGAGGGGAAAGCCCCTCCCTCTTACGGCAAATTCTTTCTCTCTTTTCTCTCTGAAAACTAAAATCTGTAATCTCCCAAGTCTGTTCGAACTCTAGAGAAAACAAGGTATTTAAATGACCAAATTACATCAATACCCTCAATGACCTAGTTGCTGACTAAAGAGTGTGGAGGACACTGGAGACATTTCTTGGAACGACGTCATTACAAAGTGGAACGGCGCCGTTAGGGTCTTCTATTTTTAAGCCCGTGCTGACTTTGCCCATCTTTGCCAACCTTCAAGTGTAATGGCGCCGTTAGCAAGTGTAATGGCGCCATTAGCATGCCTTTGGTGTGTTGAAATGCATGGCTTGGCAATGTTGGAGTGTAATGGCACCGTTAGGAAGTGGAATGGCGCCATTAGCTTGGTCTTTCTCTTCATTTGCGCAGCTTTGGGCAGTAATGAAATGTAATGGCGCCGCTATGAACTAGAATGGCGCCATTAGCAAGTTTTCTCGCCTGTTTTGGAATGTCTCAGTAGAATGAGCATTTGGAGGGCCAAACGGACTCCGATTGGGGTGTTCTGGAAAGCTTAGGATGTGCTCTACAACTTTGATGAAGATAAAAAATGCAATTGAAGACTTTAAGGTGGTGAAATTCATCCATCTTTCAGATGTCGCCAATCTACCTGCACCTTCACTTTGACATTTCAATCCCGTTTCTTTCCTTTGCTTCCAATTTGACTCTTTTCATCTTTAAATGCTCATTTCTCCACTCAAAGCTCATTTAGAACCTTCAAATACAAAACCATTCTTATATGAGTGGAAGTAAGATAAGATAGGCACAATAATCATAGGAAATAAGCACATAAAGTAAGTATAATATTGTGCTGATCAGTATATGCTTGGAGTTATGAAAGGCTACTATGGAACTATTACCGTTGTATTAGAATGGAAATTGGGCTATAAGAGAGTGAACCAAAAGGTTAAACACCCAATTTCGTGGACAAGGCTTACTAAGGTATAAATTAAACAAGCTAGCCTTAGACCGCACAAGACAATAGCCTTAAGAGTAAGCCTACAACTTAGAAGTGATAGAGTGTTAACTACGAGTGGTAAAGTGTATGCCCCAATGATACAGAATTAAAGAAGGTTATATATGAGGAAAAGTAGAATATCGGTATATGGGAATGAAGTTGGTGAAAGGAAGCTCCATAATGTGAAACTAATCGATCTTATTACCGAAAAGATCAAGGTTATTAGAAAGAAGTTAAAAGCAGCACAAGATCAGTGAAAGAGCTATGCGAACCAACGAAGGAAAGATTTAGAATTTCAAGTAGACGACATGGTATTCTTAAAGGTATCGCCATGGAAAGGTGTCATCCGGTTCAGGAAACGAGGAAAACTAAATCCACACTACATTGGACCATTCAGAGTGATTGGAAGAATAGGTCCAGCAGCTTATCGGTTAGAGCTGCCACCAAAATTGGACAAAATCCACAATGTATTCCATGTATCTCTACTAAAGAAGTATGTGCCCGATCTCTCCCATATTTTAGAAGCTCCTCGGATCGAGTTGAAAAAGGACTTGAATTTCGAAGTACAACCTGTTCGGATTCTCGATACCCAAGTGCGAGTACTTAGAAATAAAAGCATTCCGATGGTTAAGGTACTATGGATAAGTGCGCAAGTAGAGGAGGAAACATGGGAGCTCGAGGAGCAAACGAGGAGACAATTCCCTTATTTCTTCACTAGTTCTGGTATGTGAAATTTCGAGGACGAAATTTATTTTAAAGGGGGGAGAGCTGTAATACCCGTTCCAAATTACTGTTCCTCTTAGTTCGTTCGACATGCATCATTTAATAGGAAATCATGGAAAATATAGTTTAAGCCTTACATAAGTTATGGATAGGATATAAATGGAATTAAATGAATTGTTAAAGAATTCGTAGTAAGGTTAGAAATTTAGACTGAAATTGTTAACAAATGACAGGGAATTTAAAAATTTCACTGCCAATGGAATAAAAAGAAATTGTCTGAAGAATAAAAATATACACTGAAAATTTTATTACACTGACTTAGGATATAGATGGAATTTTAGTGATTGTTGGAGGACAAAATGGGAACTAAGAGCAAAATTTTCTTTTATGAACTTAACCATCTAGTGACAAGTGGCAAAGGCTTAGAAATCAATGGCTAAGATGAAAACAAATTTTGTCATCTTTTTGCATGCAAAATCCGGCCATGACTAAATAAAAGCCTAGAAAATGCTAGAAAATTGGCAAACCACCATTATTGTCTTCAACCTTGAGATATTCCACCATTGATGAAAGCTTACAACCTTCCACCATAAGCCTAAAGTCCAAAATTCTCCAAACAAGCCTATTAAAATTACCTATCAAATTAAACTTCTTGATTAGCCCATTAACATTCCTAAATCAATTTTAAGAAATTCAAGCTAAGTGAGGAGAAATTGCAATTGGAAAGTCTAGGGTTCTTGGTGGATTTTCACAAATCAAGGTAAGTATGCCTAATTTTGATGTTAGAATGTAGATTATGGCATGCTAAACATGAATATAATGTCAATTTAACTTAAAATTCCTTGTAGAAGTGTGAATCTAGAAAATTAGAAAAGTTATGGAGCATTTCTGAATTTAAGATTTCTAGGCCAAATTGGATTCATGGAACCTTAGGATTAAAATATGATGTTTATGGAAGCTTACTAAACTAGGAAATGTCATTAAATTACATTAGAAATGGAAATTTTAATTTTTCAATAATTTATGCAGAAATTTACATGAAAAATGGCATTTTTGAAATTTTGGAATTTAAATTAAAATGTAGTTATTTTGGAGTAATTTTAATGTGACAATGTTAATGAAAAATGTTGGAAAAGAAAAATGTGGAATTTGGGCGAAATTTGAACAATGGCCTAAATTTACAATGTGTTATGGCAATGGGAAAATTTTTAACTATTTATGGAATAAACATGAATTTGAAAGAAAAATAAATAAATAAATAAATAAATAAATAAATAAATAAATAAATTTAGATAGAAGAATATTAGTAAAAGTAGAGATTGGTAGTAGACTACTAAATTAGTGTATGGCTTGCATGGCATTACATGTAGACTAAGCTTTAGTCCAATTTAGCAATGGCTATAGAAATTAAATGATTTTATGAAATTTGGAGTTCCTACGCCATCAAACGACAAGGAACCAGGTGAGGATGGTCAAGAATAGCGAGGACCTTACTGTGAGTGGATAATTAAATTAAATTACTATTTTATTGCATTTTTATTAAATACTATTTTTCTGAAATTATTTGTTATCTATATGTGTTAAATGATGGAATAATGAGAAATATATGGCCCATGGAATGTGATGGCTAATTTATGAAATTGGTTTTGTAAAATATTTTATAAGAACAGTTTTAAAACAAATCCCTATTCTTGTTTTTGAAATAAATGGAAAAATGTTTTATATGGTTTTGAAATGTGCCAATTTGTAGAAATGAAAACAAAGGGTTTATAAGCCATCACAATTCTAAGATGTTACTATACGGTGGCCTCCAAGGGAGAAATTTTGTTACTGCAGTAGCTAAGTAGCCACGGACTGTCTTTTGAAAGGCGTGGTGAGTGTGGTATGTACCTTGGTAGGAGGCGCAGAGGGAAACCCGCAAGGTAATTTGAGTCCATCTTGTGGTATCCACCGTTCAAGATGGGACTCGCTACTCAGTTGTCGGCCTCGGCCAAGGCGACAACTTGAGTGAGGAATTGACGGACAAAATAGATGATACATGGGCCAAAGTTTATGGAAATCTTACCTTATTTATGTTTATGGTTTGACTTTTATTGCCTTATAATAAATACTGGTTTTTACATTGTCGTTTATATAATTATTTTATCCACTCACTGGGTAACTTTGTTACTCACCCGTGTTTTTAATAAAATATTTTTCAGTCTGTAGATACCAACCGCGCTCATAGGTACGTTGTGGTGGGAAAACTGCTAGGCTTTTGGCTCAGGTTTGACCAAGGGCGAAAAAGTCAACTTATGTAGTATTTTTCAAAAATTTGTGTAGGGTCCACCGAGTAAGTAAATGTCGGTTTAAATAGCTATTTCACGACTTTAGTGTGTCTAAAATATTTTGAAACTGTTACCGTATTTTTCTGAATCCTGTAGCTTAGTTTAAAAATTCACGGAAAAATATGTCGAGTAACCAATGGCATTTTTGTAAATTTCTTGAAGTTTTGGTGTCTTGTGTTTACATGAATTTTTACGTCACGACAGTCTGACTTTTAAACTATTTTGACTTGTCTACATGTTAACTAAATGTTTTAACTATTGAACTGGATGAAAACCGTAGGAGGGAAAAATGTGTAAAATGACCGTTTTAGCCTTGCGACCCTTGGAGTGCATTCTAACATAATAGAATGCATTTCAAGAGTTGCGGCGATTGTTACGTACTCGATCATGGTGTCAGGGCTTGACAAAAACCCAGCATTCTCACTAATTATAATAATCCTAAGCCTTAGAGATGAAACTACTCAAGTTTCATATCAAATCTTTCAACCTAACACTCACTCGAAACCCCCATCAACTCGAATTTAAGTGCTCGAAAGCATTAAGAACAAGATTATATAGGTTAATCACTATTAGAGATTCTCCCAGCTTGAAGCTTTTAAATAATCCCTTCGAATTCCCCTTGAGTAAGGTGTCCTACTCAAGTTCCACTAATATCTCAATTAAACCATACAACAACATGGATTTAATGGAGATTGGTAAGTCAATTGCATAAACAAGTGATTATTGGCCACTAATCAAAAGCATAAACAAGAGACTAGTAAATAAACAAGCATATTTACCTTAAGAATAGAGAAATCAAAGAACAATTGCAAAGCAAATTAGTTAAGAGTAAGAAAATTCACAATAGTTGAAAAGCATCCTTTAGAACGCTGGATTGGAGAAAAGATGTTTAAACTTTCCTAAAACAATAAAACAAGAATTCTGAAAATTATCTTGGACCCAAAAGCTAAGAGCTAAAACCTAGGAGCTAGAAAGCTAGGATTTTTCTAAACAAAGAGTATTTATAAGGGTTAGGTTTAATCTCTTAAAGAATCTAAGAGATCTCTTTCTTGTGCTTCAATCATCTTCATTTATTAATTAATTCTTGATGATCAAGTTTCAATTAATTCTAACTTCCTCTTGAATCTTTCTTGATTTTGGGCTTCAATTGATGAGTTTTGATGATTAAGAATGATCAAGTGTCAACCAAAAGATGTCCAAGGGCCAAAGGGTGCAAAAATAGCTCAGATTAGTGGTAAACTCGATGGGACCCGAGGCCATCTTGGCCAGTAGTCGGTGGCCTATAGTGAGTAAAAATTTTACTTCATTTGGTGCAGCCAAAGCCTTTGGCTGGCTATAAGGTGAGCCAGTATCGACTAGCCTCGATCAGGAAAGATGGTGCTTAATAAAGACATTTGAAGGGCCAAATGAACTTGGATTTTGATATTCTTTAGCATTTCAGAAAGCCCAAGATGTCCTCTACAACTTTGATGAGAACAAAAAGACAATTGAAGCTTCTAAGATGGTGTAATTTAGCCATCTTTTTTATCTATCCAAATTGCCAAATTCCTTCACTTTGAACTTTTTACACTTGTCTTCTTACTTGACTTGCTTTTGCTTTATTTCACTTCAAAGTCATCATTCTCGCTCCATTGACACCTAAAACATGAAAAGAAGTGAATTAGTTAAGAATTAGATAGTTAGTTGCATATAATCGAAATAATTACCAATTTAAATATCATCAAAAATGCAACTAACAGAATGCGAGAATAAACGACCATGAAGTATGATGTAAATGCCAGCGAAGGATGTGAGTGCCGATTATCAAGAAAAACGAGAGGCCAGAAAGCCCAGAAAGAAGTTATGATATCATCATGCTAGAAGATACATTCAAAGAGAGATCAAAGAAGGATGAAGAAGACCATAGATAGAGATATAAAAGACGGAGATAACCATACCTGTATGGGTAAGAGGAATGGGTCACTCATTAGTGATCGGCCATTAGGTACTACCAATAACACTCCAGAAGAAGTAAAGATTGCTCCGTATTCAAACGGAGTAAGTTCGGGCTTAAGAAGCATCGAAGATGTTCACACCAACAGAAGGACATTAGAGCAGCATAGTGGAAGTGTAGTAAACCCTAATCCATAGGTCCATAAAGGATAAGCCCCAACAGGAAGGCGATAAGTTCAGACTCAAAAACATAAGAGAAGTGGAAGTTGTTCTTGAGAAAAATGACCAAAAAGAGGTTAGGGGCATTGTTAGAACGAGCAAGGGTGAAAAACAGCATGGACCCAATATGAAATGAAGACAAGGACTTAGAAGTAGAAGTCAACCCTTACCACGAGCACTTTTGGAATTACAGGGACGAAATTATTTGAAGGAGGGGAGAGTTGACACATTCTGACCTTATTAAACTTTTCCATACTTGTCGGAATAATGGAAGACGGAGAGTTGGTACGGAAGCCGAGTGTGTCATTTAATAATTAAGCCTTAGTATAGGTGATAGCAGAGAAGATTAAGATAGAATTAGATAGAGATGGAAGATTAGGTTTAGGTTGTGCATGGATTGACCTAGAATAGGTTAATAAACCTTAAACGCTAATTTGGCCTGTATGGTTAAAAAAACCCTACATAACCTAATCAAACTCCAATTAGGAAGGTAAAGAAGCTTAGGAAGGAGTTAGAGAAGAGTAATGAAGTCCGAGAAAGAGGTTGGATCGAATCAGAGGCAACTCGAACCAAACGAGGCAATGGACACCTCTGGAGCCGGAATTGAAGTGAATCAGCACTGGATCTTATTGCAAGAGAAGAAAGCTTTGAGAAAATGGAAGAAAAAGAGAGAGAAAAATATCCATTTTAGTTTCTATGTCAGAACATGTAATAAACGGCATCGAAAGTGAGCCATTATATAGGTTCTTCAAGGCCGAGACCCTTATTTTTCCACTTGCTCTTCATTTCTTCCTTCTCCGAGCTCCTCCGCCATCTCTAACCAAACCAAACCCTTAAACACTCTTCAAACACTTTCCTTAACTTCCCAAATCAATTCCCTAGCCTCCTCTTTCATCAAATCAACGAGAAAACCGAAAGAAGTAAAAATGGAGCAAATTAGAACCCTAGGCACCGTCGAAAAAATCCGTCCATATCTCACAATTCGACCAGCGGATCAAGGTGAGATTTTAGTAGGTTGTAGTAGACTCATAGACTTTCAAATACATATAGCCTTGCTTAAATAGATGCACTAGATCAAAAGATATAGGCTTTCAAAATTAGGTTTAGTTTTTAGCTATATAATTAGAGATAGGTTAGAGTTTGAAGTGAGTTGATGGTTAGGAGAACTGAGCTAGGAGATTATTTTAGGTGTTGAAAGGTTGGGTTTGCTAAATTTTTTGTAGTGTTGACAGAGGTTTGAGGTGGTTTCAAGCTAGAAGAAAAGGAGGAGCAACCGAGCTTGAAAACCCAGAACACAACCGACATTGGTTGTTCTTAAATTTGATACCGAATGTACTGGATGGCTGAATGGCCATGTTCTCGAAGGGAATCGGCACTATTTCTCTCTAGGTCTAACGTCGGTCTTGCCTATCAAAGGTAATTTTGTAATTTCACACTTTAAAACCTAATCGACTCTAATTCGATCTAAAACACTCCTGAACCTTCCAAATTACATCCGAACCTCATATTTGGTCATAGTAGGGCCTCATAAGTACATTCATAAATTTGACTATGAATGCTAATGCATTATCCTATGTAATTAGGTTTTTGGGCGATCAAATGTAGCAACACTCTGGAGATCAATCATCGTGGAGTTCTTGGGAATATACTAACCTCCCAACACTGTGAGTGGCTTTATTTCAATGTTTAGTCACTAGGGCTAAACATTTTTATTGTTTTATAAAATGTTTTTCTATGTTTTAGGGATTTGGGTGTTCCCTTACACTTACACACACGTTATTGCATGTCACTTAGGTGAGACGTTTCAAAGTAAATTTAATTTATGAAAATGTATGTATGTACGTTTTTATATATATCTATGATGTATGGATGAGTTCCCGATGGGGTGATGACACAAGATGATGGGCGGAGTCCCAGAGAGGATAAGATGAAACTCAATGCTTTATGAGAGAATGAGTGGACCGAGTGAAGCATGCATCCAACTAGGTAGCCGTGGACCACCTTTTGAGGGGCACAGTGAGTGGAAACCCTGTTGTGGAGAGGCACATAAAGACACTAGCCAAGGCTTATGTAGTTGTGCTCCACCCACAACAAATGGCATCGTCGATGGACAAGGCTTCAGAGATGCATAATATATATATATATATGTATATATATGGTGTTAAAGAGAAAGAAAAGAAGATAGCCCTCGACAATATGAGATCCTCGACCTCGGCCAAGGTCGAGCCTTGTTGTATTGTCATGGCTAGCCCATAGATAGTAATTATTGTTGTTGTTGTTGTTGTTGTTGTTGTTATTAATTGAACTAGAAAGGTTTTGGGGAAAGTGTTTTCAAAAAAGGTTTTCAAACTGTGATATAAAATGCTTTTTAACTTGTTTTGAATATACTCGATTCCCTAAACACTTACATTGAACCGGGGCTACTGAGTGAGTACACCCATGTTTTCTTTATTTTTTTTTTCAGGTTAGACATCTGGAGGCTCACTAGGAAAAGTTAGTGGCTTAGAGTTATTAAATTCCACAGCTTATGTGACGCCTAACTATAGATTTTCTTAGTTGGAGCCGTAGACTTATGTGATAAGGGTTTATGCACTTAGCATGCATATGGATGCATTCTTAGTGAAAATAAGAATAACTTTTACCTAGTGAAATTTTTCCATTTCAAGAAATTAGACTCCTAAACATCTAGGATAAATGTTGACCTAGGAAGCAAAAGTCAACCTTTTTTAGTCTTTTTCAAAAATTTCGTACTTTACACTGAGAGTATAAATGACCTCCCCAACCACCCAGTTATCTTTTTAAGTATGTCTAATAAAGAATATTCAAAGCTATCCTAATATTTTTCTGAACATCCTAAGTTGGAGTAAAAAAATTACAAAAAAGAATGTCTTAAAACTCAATGGCATTTTCGTAAATATTAGTAAATTTACAAATTGAATTTTTCTTCATTGAAAATTTTTTCCCATGGTATTGGGGAATTCCACATTGTTATACACTGTTGAAAACCTGAAACTACCTAGTTGCTGTGTAAAAATCTAATGTATAATTGTCATTTTACCTTTAAAAAACATAACAATGTATTTTAGCTTCCTAGAGTAAATTCTATTAGATAGTCCAATGGGATAGTTTGACTAGTTGGCCTTACTTTATGAAGTAACCAAGTTTCTAATTAATTTCATAAAATTCCTAAATTGCTAATTTCTTTCATGGGATATAATTAGAATTTATAACATTGATGGAGGGTATTTTTGTCATTTCAAGGGCGTCTTGATTTTTCTAGAGAAGACAAGATTTTTTAAGACAAGTTATTTTTCCTTCTTCTTTTTCCCATGTGTCACGACGTGGGTCTGGGAACCCTATTGTCCTACTTATCAAAAATTTTTGGAGTCGCCACTAATCTTTTTTCCTAGGTGTCATTAGTCACCTATGTGAGTCTACTTATCCTAATGTAGTTATAGGTACACTAAGCTAGGTAAATTTCGGTCTACAAAACAGCGTTGAGTTCGGGAGTTCATTTACGTATAGCGAAGGATCAGCGCCCCCACAATGCCCGTCGAGATAACGATACCATTTTAATCTAGTCTAATCCTAGGTCTTATTAAAGCAAGGTTGTATTTTATTTTAGGGATAACCAAAAATTTCTTTACACAATTTATTATTCATTTATTATTTTATTACTTTTTAAAAAATCTTATTTTATTAGAAATATTAAGCTTATATATGACGCATGTGATGCAAAATTATTTAATTAATTAAAAGTGATAGTAAATTTTTTTATTAGAAATCCTCTCTAAACCGCCTCGGCTTACCCGATTAAGTTTAAAGAAAACTTCCCCCTAAGGGACCATCCCAAGAAGCGCCTATGCGACTTCAAGGAATGAGCACCCTCATTGGGTCCATTTTTCATTAGACAAATCACATCTCAAATGCAATGACAAGTATAATATGATATACAAGTGTAATAATTTAATTTTAATTAAAACTAATAGTGAAATAAGGTTTTTATTTGGATCCCCTCCAAACCGCTTCGGCTTACCCGATTGAGTTTAAAGGAGACCTGCCCTAAAGGACTATCCCAAGAAGTGCCTACACAACTTCAAAGAATAATCCCCACAACTTCAAAGAATAATCCCCTCACTGGGTCTTTCCTAATTTACAATTTATACAAATGCCATGACAAATAATTTATGAAATACAAGACAAATGACCCGTTAATAAATAAGCAATTAATCCTATTTTTTTTAAAAAAAATACTAAAGCCACGATACTACTTATCCGTTGCCAATTAAACAATCATTCTTTTGTTATGTCTTCACTGGCGCCAAATATCTAGAACCAAGATTAACCATTTTGTCCTTTCTTGATCAAACTTTGTGCTATCTATGAAAAACAATTAAATTATTTACATTGATAGTCATAAATTAATACATTCACTTTGCGCTTAATTAATCTTGGTTTATAGCTATCATAGTCTTAATTATCTCATTTAAGCTTGTTTATATCTTTGCAGATTAATTATAGAGCTTAGTGATGATAATGAACATTTAAAGGCTGATTGAAGCAAGAATGGAAGAACTACCCGAGAAGTTAAACTACAAGGCCTAACGGCGCCATTCTAGTACCTAATGGCGCCGCTACATGTTAAAGTTGTTCAGCCAAATGTTTGTGCTCAACAAAGGTTCCTAACGGCGCCATTCGTGTTCCTAGTGGCGCCATCCCTCTCCAAAGCATGAAAGGCCGGATGTGCTAGGACTAAATTGGTTCCTAACGGCGCCATTCCATTTGCTAATGGCGCCGTTACACTTCAAGGTGTTCAAGGTACGTAAGTCGGGAGAAGTTAACATTTGATGCAAGACCGAAGAAGACAGAATGGCGCCGCTCCAGTTCCTAACGGCGCCGTCCCTTGGAAACCCCTTATTGCCCTTAGTGTCTTTTCGTTATAATTAAGTCAGGAGGGGCAGTCATGTAATTGAGTCATTTAAATAGTGTTTTGTAGAGAAGAGAAGAGGTAGGAGAATAGAGAGAACATAGAATCATCGGGGACGATTCAATTCTAAGAATCCTTTCTCTTTGATTCGCAATTCGTTTTGTTTCCCTTCTTGAATTCTATCTTATACTTACTGTAAACTCTCTAGTTTCTCACTCAATTCATGAGTGAGTAAACCCTTTATTCATTCTATTGTTTGTTGGTTAAAAGGGTTTGCAAAATTAGTGAGGCTCTTGTTCTTAATTTCAATTGATTCGATCAAGTGTTTTGGAATCTCTGATTGGCTTGAGATATGATTTTCTTGTTCTCGGTTTATGAATGCATGCTTAAGTCGGGGATGAGCAAATCATTAGTTAGATCCTGAGTTTGTGAATCTTTAGTAACTGACCTTGATCTTAGAACAAAGGGAAGACGTAAGACTCTTTCTTGGGATTCCAGATATTCAATGGCTAGGTAGACGCGGAGTATATCTGGGTTGATTGCATGCTGTACTGATCTTATTTGCTTAATGCTTTATTCAATCCGTAAATCATCATCGCGAAGATTGTTGGTTCAGTGCGGGTAAAAGGGGCCAGTCTAGGAATCGATAGTACTAGGTTGGACTGTTCAGTCATCAATATGGATTTTAGGAATCTTTAGTACTAATCTTCATAAGCATGTCATTTGATTGATTAATTGTATGGTTAGTGAGCCTGGGATCTAATTGTTCTTTTACCCTTTTTAATTAACAAATGATAGAATGAATGTCTATTTCATTGTTTATTTCTGTGTTATTAATCGCGTACATTACTTTTCCTTATTTGTGTCTTTAATTATTTCTGTTTTCATCCCAAACCCCCTGTTATATTTCTGTGGAATGTCCAGTAGATAAGCACGGTAAATCCATTCTTCTGCCTCTCTGTGGAATCAACCTGTTCTTACCGCTACTACTCAGTATTGGTTCATAACAGAAATTTTACTCTCTTGACTGTCTTAACGACGGCCGGTCAAGGTTTTGGCGCCGTTGCCGGGGAGGCTGTGCCATTTACTTTGTTTATTTGCTGTTCATTCTATTTGTTATTGTTTTATTTCATTAGATTCTTTCATATTTTACAATTCCTGTACGTATTTGTTTATTTGACTTGATCTCTCATTTTGCAATATGGACTCTCCTTTAACTTTGAAAGAATTAGCTGCACCAATTATTGATGATCATCCTCTTTGTATTTCTTATCCAGTTTTGGAGGGACCTCTGGAGTTGCGGCCAGGAACTATCAATCTCTTGCCTATCTTTAAAGGTTCTGAAGGAGAAGACCCTCATAAACATCTTAAAGAATTTCATCTGGTTTGCACAATTGTTCAACCCTCTGGGGTTTCTAATGAACAAATCCGATTGAGGGCATTTCCTCTGTCATTATCTGGAAAAGCTCGAGATTGGTTGTATACATTGCCTCCAGCTTCAGTTCACTCTTGGGATCAATTACAAAGGGCATTCCTAGATTATTATTTCCCAGCCTCGAAGGTGTCTTCTATCAGAAAAGAGGTCTATTCTTGCCACCAAAAGGAGGATGAGCCTTGGCATGTTTATTGGGAAAGATATGAACGCTTATGCCAGAGCTGCCCCTATCATCGAATTTCAGAACAGCTCCTCATAGAGAACTTTTATGATGGCTTGATACCTCAAGCCAGAACACTTATTGATGTTGCCAGTGGAGGTTCTTTGATGAATAAGACTCCACAAGAAGCTAGAAGTCTGCTCCATACAATGTCAATTAATGCTCAGCAATTTGATTCTTTACACACTCCCCAAACTAGCCAAGAACTTGAAAGGGTAGCTAAATTTGGAGATCATCTACATCAACTCCATGAAGAAGTAGCTTCACTTTCGACACTGGTGAATAATTAGGGCCACCAGTTCCTTCAACAAGCCGCCAATATCACTCAAACCTCTTTAGGATTACAGCAAATGGGTGACATGTTTGCCAAGTTCCTCAATCAGATTATGATATGTCAAGAAACTACAAGCACTCAAATTCAGCAACTACAAAGTTCATTCAAATCCCTCGAGACTCAAGTTCACAATGGACATTCCTCTGTGCCTATTGTTAGCCCTCTTGATCATCAAGTCAAAAAGACTACATCTCCTATGATCCTTGATGAACCGTGTTCTCTCGGTTGTACTCCAGTCTCACTCTGTCATCAAGATCGCTTTCTTGAAACTAAACCACCTCTTTATGTGATTGAAGATGAAGAAGAAGTTCAAGTTGAAACCAAAGGCATGAACGGCGCCATTCTAATTCCTAATGGCGCCGATCCTCCTTTGACTTTTTCCATTTCTCCAATTCAACCGAACGGCGCCATTCCATTACCTAACGGCGCCGTTCCTCTTCAAACTTCAACACAGTTTCCTTCACCACACACGAATGGCGCCATTCAACCACCTAACGGTGCCATTCCCATTCATGACCTGTATTCAACCACTGTTGTTCAACCTCATGAGCACGCCCCAGTCCCTCCATATCCGTTCAGACTACAAGTTTCCAAACAGAGTGTACAAGAGCAAGAAATGCTTGAGGTATTCCAAAAGCATCTTATTAATATTCCTCTGCTTAAAACAGTCAAGGAAATACCAAGGTATGCTCTCTTTCTTAAACAAGTTTGTTCGGTGATGAAATTGCATGAAGATGAATTGGTGTACTTGAATGAGAATGTGTCAGCAATTTTGCAAAGAAAATTACCTCCAAAATGCAAGGATTTAGGATCTTTCACGATTCCTTCTGTTGGCTCTATGCATATGCACAAGGCAATTTGTGATTTGGGTTCTGCTATAAACATTATGCCGCTGTCTATATATGATTCTTTGGGATTATGACCTTTAAGTTCTACACAGATTGTTATTCAGTTAGCAGACAGAACTAATATCTATCCTGAAGGTCTTGTGGAAGATATTCTTGTGCAAGTTGATAAACTCATTTTTCCAGCTGACTTTTATGTTCTTCACATGCAAGAAGACAGTGATCTTCCTTCTTTTCCCTTGTTACTGGGACGTCCTTTCTTCGCACAGCTCGCACCAAAATAGATGTGTATGCAGGCACCTTGACAATGGAATTTGATGGAAACTTGATTTCTTTTAGTGTGTTTCATGCCTTGAAATTTCCGCAAGAAGATCATTCTGTGTTTATGATAGATGTGGTAGATTCTTTGGCCAAACAGATTCAGCTCATGCATAAAGAGGATACACTTGAGCTTGTGCTGTCCAATGAATGGGATGTCAGAGATTCTGACCATTTCCCTTTACATATTCATCCAGAATTTGTGGAGGTTATTTCTGCTATCAACTCTTTTATCCCAAAAATGCAGGCCCCCATTGCTTACATGCATCTTGATGTTCCAAACCCAACTCCACCTTCAATTATTCAACCCCCTGATATTGAGTTGAAACCTCTACCCTCCCACCTCAAATATGCTTTCCTGGGAGACAATAGCACTTTGCCTATTATCATCTCCAGTTCATTAACCATCCAGCAAGAAGAAAAGTTGATCAGGGTACTACGAGAATACAAAGAAACCATTGCATGGACAATTGCAGATGTTAAGGGTATTAGTCCTTCCTTGTGCATGCATCGAATTTTGATGGAAGAGGGAGCCAAACCCATTAGACAACCACAAAGGCGATTGAATACAATGCTCCAGGAAGTCGTCAAGAAAGAAATTCTAAAGTTGTTGGCAGCAGGCATGATCTATCCTATTTTAGATAGCCAATGGGTCAGCCCTGTTCAAGTGGTCTCTAAGAAGTCTGGCATTACAGTGGTTGAGAATCAACAGGGAGATTTGATTCCTCAAAGAGTTCAAAATGGCTGGCGAGTTTGTATAGACTATCGCAAGCTGAATGCAGCCACACGCAAGGATCATTTTCCCCTGCCATTTATTGATCAAATGTTGGAAAGGTTAGCATGTAGATCATACTATTGCTTTATGGATGGTTTCTCTGGATATTTCCAAATTTCCATTGCCCCTGAAGATCAAGAGAAAACCACTTTTACATGTCCATTTGGAACCTTCTCATACAGGAAGATGTCTTTCGGTCTGTGTAATGCTCCAGCAACATTTCAAAGATGCATGATCAGTATTTTTCAGGACTATGTAGAAAAATTTATGGAAGTCTTCATGGATGATTTTACAATTTATGGAGATACCTTTGACTCCTGTCTACATCATCTAGAGCTGGTCTTAAAAAGGTGTTTAGAGACTAATCTTGTGTTGAATACTGAGAAATGCCATTTTATTGTCACCCAAGGCATAGTTTTGGGTCATATTATGTCTGCCAATGGTCTGGAAGTGGATAAAGCCAAGGTGGATGTAGTGAAAAATCTACCTTATCCCTCATGTGTTCGAGATGTTAGATCCTTTTTGGGACATGCTGGTTTCTATAGAAGATTTATCAAGGATTTTTCTAAGATAGCTGCTCCTCTTTGTCACCTTTTGCAGAAAGATGTGGATTTCCATATGGATAATCACTGTAAAGAAGCTTTTGATAAACTTAAGTCTGCTCTTACATCTACTCCTATAGTTAGACCTCCAGATTGGTCTCTCCCATTCAAGATTATGTGTGATGCTAGTGACACTGCTGTGGGAGCAGTTCTGGGACAAAGAATTGACAAGCTTCCATATGTGATTTATTATGCTTCCAGAACACTTACATTGGCCCAGAGAAATTATACCACCACTGAAAAAGAGTTGTTGGCTGTTGTCTTTGCATTGGAAAAATTTAGATCTTACATTTTAGGCGCAAAGGTTATTATATTCTCAGACCATGCTGCTTTGAAATATTTATTGGCAAAGAAAGAAGCCAAACCACGATTGATTCGATGGATTTTACTCTTGCAAGAGTTTGACCTGGAGATCAAGGATAAGAAAGGTTCTAAAAATGTTGTGGCAGACCACTTGAGTAGATTGGATAATTCTACAGACCAAACGATCATCGAGGAAACTCTTCCGTTTGAGCATATGTTTTCCCTAGACAAGTGGAACGGCGCCGTTCCAACTCCTCATGGCGCCACTCCAATTCTTCAAGCTCCCGATTCTACCTCAGTCTCTACTAATGGCGCCATTCCAACTCCTCATGGCGCCACTAGTGCTCATTTGTATGCAATCCGCCACAAGCTACATCGAATGGCGCCGCTCCATTACCTACTGGCGCCATTCCCAATTCCTCCGATACCAATTTCATTCCTTGGTATGCCGACATTGTCAACTACCTTGTGACCAAGCGACTGGCATCTAATCTATCCAGAGCTATGAAGACAAAGATTATTCATACAGCAAAGCATTATATTTGGGATGACCCATATTTCTGGAAGCATTGTGCAGATCAGATCATTCGAAGGTGTATACCAGACAATGAAATTCCTTCAGTACTTAATTTATGTCATTCACTAGAGTGTGGAGGTCATTTTGGATCCACAAGAACTGCTAGGAAGGTCCTGGATTCGGGTGTGTTCTGGCCATCTCTCTTTAAGGATTCCTTTGAGTATTGCAAAACTTGCTCAGCCTGTCAGAAAGTAGGAAATATTTCCAAAAGAAACCAGATGATACAATCTCCAATTTATAATGTCGAAATCTTTGATGTTTGGGGAATTGATTTCATGGGGCCTTTTCCTTCATCTTTTGGCTATCTCTACATCTTGCTAGCTGTTGACTATGTTTCTAAATGGATTGAAGCCGCACCCACTAGGACTGATAATTCCAAAACAGTACTCAAGTTCCTCAAAGGTAACATTCTCTCCAGATTTGGCACTCCAAGGGCTTTAATAAGTGACAAGGGTACTCACTTCTGTAACAAAGTAATCCAATCTCTAATGGAAAAATATGGGATTACTCATAAAGTCTCTACCTCTTACCATCCTCAAACAAGTGGTCAAGCAGAAGTTTCCAATAGAGAAATTAAATCTATTCTGGAAAAGACAGTCAATCCCCAAAGGAAAGATTGGAGCCTTCGTCTTGATGATGCTTTGTGGGCTTACAGGACTGCCTACAAAACTCCCATTGGTATGTCTCCTTACAGACTTGTCTTTGGCAAACCATGTCATTTACCAGTGGAACTTGAACATAAGGCAAGGTGGGCGGTAAAAAAATGTAATTTGGAATTATCTCAAGCTGGCTTGGATCGTAAACTTCAACTTCAACAACTTAAAGAAATGAGAAATGAAGCTTACGAGAGTTCAAGCATCTATAAAGCTAAGGCTAAACAGTGGCACGATCAATTTATTTTAAGGAAATCTTTTCATGAAGGCCAAAAAGTTTTGCTGTATCACTCGAGATTGAGGCTCTTTCTAGGCAAACTCAGGTCCTGCTGGCTTGGGCCATACATAGTTACTAAAGTCTTTCCTCATGGAGCAGTTGAAATCAGGAGTCAATCTACAAATAAGCTTTTCAAAGTTAATGGCCATCGACTCAAACCTTTCCTGGAACCAATCCAAATTCATGATATTGAGTCCATCAATATTTTCCCACCATCATATGAGCATTAGCACTAAAGCATGGTCTAGCTAAAGACCTTAAACACGGGCAGCTAATTGGGAGGCAACCCAATGTTTTCTTTTCATTTCTTTTTACTCTTATGCTATTTTAGCTTTTGTCCATTTCTCTTTAACTCACTGCTACTTTGTTTGCTACCTCGAATCTTTTCAGGTCCCTGTACCGTGTTGCAGCATACAAACTCAGGTTCCACAATGTCAGGATTCCATTCACCTACTCCAGGCTACTTCTTATCTTCTCTTCTTTTTATTGCATATCATTTACATCTTAGCATTGCATCAACTCCATACTTCATAATGCCTCACACAAGAAGTTCAGCCTCTGGGAGCTCACATAAGCAAGTTCCACCATCCACATCAAAAACCAAGAAAAGAAACAAAGGAAAATCTTCAGTCACCGATAGTGCTCCTCCCTCTCCCCCACAGTCTGAGGGTGCTTATGACACTGACTCTCACAAAGAACCACAATTTGTCTTACCTCCTCCCAACCCAAATGATCCTCCCACACGCCAGGAAATGCATCAAGCCTTTGGCCAACTCTCCTCTCAGCTAGAACGACTGGAAAACAAAGAAGATGAACTGAAGCACTACATTAAAGATTTGCATGTAGACCTTAGCATTAAGTTGGGTGTCATTGCCACTTGCCACACTTCCCATAAACCATCGAAGCCATAACATTGAGGCTTGATGACAACGGCCCCTGCTTCCCTTTCCAATTCCCACTCTTCTCATGCATTTTTACACTACTACTGTATTTCGGTTCCATGTTGCTCTGCCATTTATCTTTAGTTTTTCACGCATTCTAGTGTAACCTTTTACCTTCCTGTCTTGCATTCACTCCTTGTGTTTTCTTTCATCTTCTTCTTCCCACCGTAACCAAGGTAATTCCATTCCCTTCCCTTCTTATAGTTTATACATTGAGGACAATGTTTCATTTAAGTGTGAGGGAATTTGATGAATAAACCTGTGAAACTCATAAATATTTGAAGTTCAAATTGGTTCACATGTGTGTATTAAGTCAGTTGTTGCTCTTAATGAAAAAGAATAACCATAATGTTAGTAGATTTGGAACTAATTATCTGATTGAATCTTTGGATGTATATACTATTTAATTCATTCAAGTATAATTGAATTTGGCAATTAATTAACCAAGTGAGATATTTGAGCCTTTAAAGGATTGCACTCAATCCTATGTTCTTTCATGTGTGATTCTTTCAATTCTTTTCATTCCATGATTGTTTTGTTACTAGAACTTGCATGATACCTGTTGAGATTACGTGTAAATACATGTCTAGTTAAACAAAAATTGATGACTGTTTAGGAAAGATTGAGCCAAATAAGCCATCCTTACTCATAAATTGACCTTAGTTCACTCTTTTGAGCCCTTAAGATTATGAGTTAAGCTTATTTCTTTCTTTAACCACTTTCCAAAAAGGCCTTGAAACTTAAAAGAAAAAACAATGATTTTTGTCCCTGCTTAGGATGATGAAGCATTGAAGACTTAAATTGGTCATTGTGAATGGGCTAAAGCAAAGATTGGCACAATCTGATCCTATCAAAGTTGATAAATGGAAAATGCACCCTCTGTTACCTTTGTAATGAAATGAAAATCAAAAGAAAACAAAAGAGGTGTTATTTAAGTGAAATTAAATGCAAATAATGGATCAAATGAGATGAAAGCCTAATCTATTGATGAATGGAAGAAATGGCAATAACAAAAGGCCATCAAGCTCATATTTTGCCCAGATATTGATTCTTAGGTGCTTCATTATTCTAGGAGTTTGACTCACCGTATACCCATTCTTTCTTGATGCCTAACTCCAGGACCCTATTACAACCCTTTACACAGTCTTAATTTCTTGCTTAATTATGCATGTATATGGAGTAGTGGAGATAAGGTTGCATTGCAAGCTTATGGTTAACATTCTTCATTGGAATACACTTGAGTGTAAACCGCTTTAACTTGGTTAGAAGAGTGAATTGTGAGATCTCCATACCTTGTTCAGTTAAACTTGAATGAAGGAAGCTTTTTATACATTCTTTGCTTCTTCTCCTTGATGATTGGTTTTCATTCTTTACTGGTATTATGAGTTTATCTTTACCTTAAGATTCGGCAATGCCTTAAGATACATATGTAAATCAATTTGCTCTTGAAATACTTGGCTCGTAGTCCCGGATTATGTTATTAATCACATTTGCTAAGGGACTAGCAAACCTTTAAGTGTGGGGGAAATGTGATAGTCATAAATTAATACATTCACTTTGTGCTTAATTAATCTTGGTTTATAGCTATCATAGTCTTAATTATCTCATTTAAGCTTGTTTATATCTTTGCAGATTAATTATAGAGCTTAGTGATGATAATGAACATTTAAAGGCTGATTGAAGCAAGAATGGAAGAACTACCCGAGAAGTTAAACTACAAGGCCTAACGGCGCCATTCTAGTACCTAATGGCGCCGCTACATGTTAAACTTGTTCAGCCAAATGTTTGTGCTCAACAAAGGTTCCTAACGGCGCCATTCGTGTTCCTAGTGGCGCCATCCCTCTCCAAAGCATGAAAGGCCGGATGTGCTAGGACTAAATTGGTTCCTAACGGCGCCATTCCATTTGCTAATGGCGCCGTTACACTTCAAGGTGTTCAAGGTACGCAAGTCGGGAGAAGTTAACATTTGATGCAAGACCGAAGAAGACAGAACGGCGCCGCTCCAGTTCCTAACGGCGCCGTCCCTTGGAAACCCCTTATTGCCCTTAGTGTCTTTTCGTTATAATTAAGTCAGGAGGGGCAGTCATGTAATTGAGTCATTTAAATAGTGTTTTGTAGAGAAGAGAAGAGGTAGGAGAATAGAGAGAACAGAGAATCATCGGGGACGATTCAATTCTAAGAATCCTTTCTCTTTGATTCGCAATTCGTTTTGTTTCCCTTCTTGAATTCTATCTTATCCTTACTGTAAACTCTCTAGTTTCTCACTCAATTCATGAGTGAGTAAACCCTTTATTCATTCTATTGTTTGTTGGTTAAAAGGGTTTGCAAAATTAGTGAGGCTCTTGTTCTTAATTTAAATTGATTCGATCAAGTGTTTTGGAATCTCTGATTGGCTTGAGATATGATTTTCTTGTTCTCGGTTTATGAATGCATGCTTAAGTCGGGGATGAACAAATCATTAGTTAGATCCTGAGTTTGTGAATCTTTAGTAACTGACCTTGATCTTAGAACAAAGGGAAGACGTAAGACTCTTTCTTGGGATTCCAGATATTCAATGGCTAGGTAGACGCGGAGTATATCTGGGTTGATTGCATGCTGTACTGATCTTATTTGCTTAATGCTTTATTCAATCCGTAAATCATCATCGCGAAGATTGTTGGTTCGGTGCGAGTAAAAGGGGCCAGTCTAGGAATCGATAGTACTAGGTTGGACTGTTCAGTCATCAATATGGATTTTAGGAATCTTTAGTACTAATCTTCATAAGCATGTCATTTGATTGATTAATTGTATGGTTAGTGAGCCTGGGATCTAATTGTTCTTTTACCCTTTTTAATTAACAAATGATAGAATGAATGTCTATTTCATTGTTTATTTCTGTGTTATTAATCGCGTACATTACTTTTCCTTATTTGTGTCTTTAATTATTTCTGTTTTCATCCCAAACCCCCTGTTATATTTCTGTGGAATGTCCAGTAGATAAGCACGGTAAATCCATTCTTCTGCCTCTCTGTGGAATCGACCTGTTCTTACCGCTACTACTTAGTATTGGTTTATTACAGAAATTTTACTCTCTTGACTGTCTTAACGACGGCCGGTCATACATCATGGGACCCGTGGTCAAAAGTCAAAACAATTGCCTTCTTACAACAAATTGCTAAAACGTGTAACAAACCAAAGTGAAAAGTAGTCAAAGCTGACAATTGATAGCAAAAATCAAAGAAATAGAATATGTCAAAGCCAATTAACGGATACACTGGGACGAAGGCACGAGTCCACTTACCTTTGGTGCTTTGGTTTGCTGTACGTTGCCCTTTCCCAATGATGGTGTCTCTGATCTTTATTTTACCTTTTCTGCTTTTCTTATATTGCTTGGTATGGCTATGGCTTTCGTTCAAGAGTGCTGTGTCGTTTTTTTTTTTTTTTTTTTTTTCAGCTCTAGGTACTTCTTATTTACTACTCCAAGAATTAGAGTTTCAATGGGTTTTCTTGCATACTAAGTATTAGGGTTAAATCTTCCATGATTTCCTTTCCTTTTTTACCAAGATTTTCTCCTTGATTATTATTCTAGAATATTCCACAATTTTTAAACCGACCCATAAAGACCCAAAGCCCAAATATTTTTATTTTAAATTAAAGCCCAAATTTAATTTTAGTTTTAGATTAAAGTCTAGCCCACAATTAATCTTAATTAGTTAAATTAAAAATTTATCTAATTAAAATTAGACTGGATTTAAAATTGAAAATAATACTAAAATTAAAACTTTAACTTTGAATGAAGAAAGGCTATTTCTCGGACAAAATGTGGAGTCTACATCTACCCCTATTGAAGCATTTTTTGAGAATTTAAAAGTACATACTTCTAGAGACTCAGGAAATGAGTAAAGACGTAGACACTAGCCCTTTTAAAAAGAACTATCAAACAAGTAAATATGCTATCTAAGAAAACATGGTCCTAACAAGGACCGAGATCTGATGTGATATCCTTAATGAGGATAAATGTTGCTATGCAGAGACCTTGATAGGCCAAAGTGATGTAATGCAGAGACCTTGACAGGGCAACTATGCAACGTAAGAACCTTGATAGGTTAAATGATGTAATACAAAGACCTTGATAGGAAACTATGAAATGCAAGAACCTTGATAGGGCAAAATGATGTAATGCAAAGACCTTGATAGGACAACTATGAAATGCAAGAACCTTGATAGGGCAAAATGATGAAATGCAAGAACCTTGATAGGGCAAAATGATGTAATGCAGAGACCTTGATAGGGCAACTATGAAATGCAAAAACCTTGATAAGGCAAAATGATGCAATGCAGAAAACTTTATAGAGCAAAAATGTAATGCAAGAACCTTGATAGGGCAAAATGATGCAATACAAAGACCTTGATAGGGCAACTATGAAATGCAAAAACCTTAATAGGGCAAAATGATGCAAAGCAGAGACCTTGATAGGGCCAAAATGTAATAATTCTTTGAAAAGAGTTAACTGGTGCAGAATTGTTAAATGCAAAAAATGATTGATTTGTATATGCCAGAATGAGATGAGGTTAGAATAAAGATTTGTAACCAACTTATTATGTGATGATTAATCGATCATGCTATGATGTATTAAAATGCTCAGATATCTTTGTTTGTGATGCTCAATTCAATGCTCATTTTCTTTGCTCCATACAGATGGCTTTCCCATGCATCTGTACTTTTCTTAGTTTGAGATTCTCTTTCCATTACAATCAAATGTCCCAAACTTCTTGCCTTACGCAGCTTTCGTTCATCTTTTAGAGAGGCTTTTTGATTTGCTCTTTCTTTGCCAAACTTAGCTTACACACTTAGATGATGAATAACCTATTTATGCAAGTTTTCTTTCTCTTTGTTTATACACATTTTGAAATTTATGAATGAACTTAACACAATGTGGGATTCATTAACAATAAAAATTCCCACTGCATAAGAATAAATGAAAGAAGACAAATGGCAATAGATAAGGGGTTTGATCCAAGGACAAAAAGTTGTATAATTTCAGAAGATTTAAATTGTTCGGATATTTTTCAAGATCAAAGAAATGAGGATACCCTGTGACAATGAATGCTCAGAAACAAGTGCAGGCGAAACCTGAGTTCTTTATTAATTGGCTTACTATACTAGTGTCCTTGATAGCTCTGTATTGAATGACCTGACTTGCCCCACTCACGTACCAAGGTTGATCAAACTAATGAGGTAATTTTATGCCTCTTCCATCCTACTTAAGTTGCCTTTTTAGGTTTTCAACTTAAGTCACCCCCATCTCGATTTAAGTTGCCCTTTCAGGTTTTCAACTTGAACCTCTCCTTTTCATTTTTCTTTTTTGGACTCAAGCTGCCCTTTCAGGTTTTCAACTTGAGCCACTCATTTTCTTATTCTTCTTTTTTTTTCTTTTTTCCTTCATTTTTGCACCTTTTATTTTTTACTTCAGGCATAGTATTTCTTCACGGCATCAGAATTGATAGGGCTTGGCTGCTCTCTGCCATCCACTTCTTGTAAAATCATGGCTCCTTCAGAAAATGCATTTTGACAATATATGGTCCTTCCAAATTTGGTGCCCATTTGCCCCGAGAATCACATTGGATAGGAAGTATCTTCTTTAAAACTAATTCCCCTTCTTGGAACTGTCTTGGCTTTACTTTCTTATATGCCTTCATCATTCTTTTTTGATATAGCTGGCCATGACAGAGAGCTGCAAGATGCTTTTCTTCAATCGAATTTAGCTATTCATAGCATTGTCTAATCCATTTAGTCTCATTTAGTTGTACTTCTCTGAGTATCCGGAGGGATGGGATTTCAACCTTAATAGGCACCACAACTTCCATTCCATACACCAACGAGAATGGAGTTGCCCCAGTAGATGTCCTCATAGTAGTCCGATAAGCGAGGAGTGCGAAAGGTAACTTTAAAGGCTAGTCTCGATAAGTTTCAATCATCTTTGCCACAATTCTTTTGATATTCTTATTAGCAACCTCTACTGCCCTTTTCATTTTTGGTTGATACGGTGCCGAGTTGTTATGCATAATCTTGAATTGTGAACAAAGTGCTTTTATCATTCCACTATTTAGGTTCTGGAAATTATCTGAAATGATCTTTTTCGAGAGACCATACTATCAGATAATTTCTCTTTTCAAAAACTTGGCAACTATTGATTACGTAACACTGGCGTATGAAGCTACTTCAACCCATTTGGTGAAGTAATCAATCATGAAAAAAATGTATTGGTGACCATTTGATGCCTTTGGTGAAATTGGTCCAATAATGTCCATGCCCCACATAGAAAAAGGCCATAAAGGTGCCATGACATGTAGCAAACTTGGAGGAACATGAATTTGATCTGCATAGATCTGACAATTATGGCACTTTCTGGTATAGTTAATGAATCTAATTCCAATGTCGACCAATAATAACCAGATCTCATAATTTGCCTTGCTAATTTGTGCCCACTAGCATAGGCCCCATAAATTCCCTCATGCATTTTTCTAAGATCTTTTGGGCTTCTCTTGCTGCTAGTCATCTCAACAGCACTTGGTCGTGGTTTTTCTGGTATAAGATGTCCCCATCCATGTAGAAATTCATTGCCATCCTTCGAATGATCTTTTTGTCATTTTCTGAGGCATGCTTTGGATATTTCTGATACTTGAGAAACTATATGATGTCATAATACCAGGGCTTTCTATCTTTTTCCTCTTCAACACTCATGCAATGAGCCGGTTCACCTCTCAAATCTATTCTGATTGGTTAAATTTCTATATCTACATCAACCTTGAACATGAAGGCCAATGTGGCCAAAGCATCAGCCAATTGGTTCTCCTCCCTAGGTAGACGGTGGAAGGATGTTTCTTTAAAATGTTTCATTAGATCTTTGATGTACTCATGGTATTCAACCAATTTTGGGTCTCTTGTCTGCCATTCTCCTTTCAACTGATAAATCACTAATGCTGAATCTCCGTAAACTTCTAACACTTCAATCTTTCTTTCTGCAGCCATTCGAATGCCCAAAACACATGCCTCATATTCAGCCATGTTATTAGTACATCTGAAATCTAGCCTTGCAGTGGCTGGAAAATGGTTACCTTCTGGAGATATTAGTATTGCTCCAATGCCATGCCCTACTGCATTTGAGGCTCCATCAAAGAACATTCTCCAAACCTCGTTTTCATCATCTGATTCCTCTTCAACATGCAATATTGGCATTAAGTCTTCATCCGGGAAATCAAACTCCATAGGCTTATAATCATCATTAGCACGTTCAGCCAAGAAATTTGCTACCACACTTCCTTTGATAGCCTTTTGGGAAACATACTAAATGTCATATTCAGACAATAGCACCTGCCATCGAGCAATCCTTCCTGATAAACCTGGTTTCTCAAATATGTACTCGATGGGGTCCAACCTTGCCACCAATAAGGTTGTGTGATACAACATGTACTGCCTTAATCGATGAGAAACCCAAGCTAGTATGCAACACATTTTCTCAAGGGATGAGTACTTGGCTTCGTATTCTATAAACTTCTTACTTAAATAATACATTACATGTTCTTTTTTTCCAGTTTCATCTTGTTGCCCTAATGCACATCCCATGGAGCTCTCAAACACCGTCAGATATAAAATCAAAGGCATACCAGGTACCAGAGGTACTAGCACCGGTGGGCTAGTAATGTATTCTTTGATTTTCTCCAAAGCAAGCTGGCAGTCATCATTCCATTCGTCGGGGTTCTGCTTCCGAAGTAACTTGAAAATTGGATCACATTTGGTAGTCAATTATGATATGAACTTGGCAATATAGTTCAATCATCCGATAAAACCTCTCACTTCTTTTGGCGTTTTCGATGATGGCAAGTTTTCAATAGCCTTGATTTTGTCAGGGTCCACTTCAATCCCTTTTTCACTCACAATAAACCCCAACAACGTACCTGAAGTTGCTCCGAATGTACATTTTGCTGGGTTCAATCGAAGCTTGTACTTCCGTAGCCTTTCAAACAATTTCTTTAGATTAACGATGCGCTTTTATGTTGTTTGAGCCTTGGCTATCATGTCATCCACATACACCTCAATTTCCTTGTGCATTATGTCATGGAATAGGGTCACCATGGCCCGTTGGTATATGGCTCCTGCATTCTTCAATCCAAATGACATAACATTGTAATTAAAGGTTCCCTACACAGTTATGAATGTCGTTTTCTCCTTATCTTCTGGTGCTCTTTTGATTTGACTATACCTAGAGAATCCATCCATGAAAGAGACCACGGAATATCAAGTTGTGTTATCAACAAAGGTATCAATATACGGCAATGGGAAGTTATTTTTAGGGCTAGTTCAGTTGAGATCCCGATAGTCAACACACATTCACACCTTTCCATCTTTCTTTGGCACGGGTACAATATTTGCTACCCACTCCAGGTATTTGGCTATCTTCAAGAAACCAGCATCAAACTGCTTCATAATCTCTTCCCTTATCTTTAAAAGCATTTTTGGTTTCATTCGCCTCAACTTCTGTTGGACTGGCTTACATTCTGGTCTAATTGGCAACTTGTGTACCACAATCTCTGGATCATGCCCTGGCATGTCTTGGTATGACCATGCAAAAACATCAAAATATTTTTTCAATAGATCTACTAGTTGTTGCCTTTCTTGGACTGATAGCGTAGTGCCTGTTTTAACTTCTTTGTTATCCTCTTCAGTTCCCAAGTTTATCAACTTTATGGTTTCATTATAGGGCAAAATCTGATTTTCTTCTTGTTCAACCATCCTTAGTAGTTCTTGGGGTAAGTCAGGATCCTTAATACTTTCACTATCAATTTCTCTAGTATCATTTAACTTTTCAAGATTGAACACAGGTTCGTTGCTCTTATCATCTTTGCATTCATTAATCATATGCCTCAAAAGCAAATTGGAAAGGATATATATATATATATAGGGAGATGGAACGAAAATGTATTGCAAATGAAAATGCGATGTAAATAGTGAAGAAAAAAGTAAAAAGATTGGATTGCGAAGAAAATTTTGATTACTTCAAAATTCAAGAATGCATTTATTCACCATTGTGTTCAAAACATGCATGAAATAAAAAGCCTTAACATTGCATAAAAGGATCAACAACACCCTTGGGCATAAGTATTAGCTTGTCAAATAAAATTCAAATGCATTACATTTTGTCAATAGAGAATATGGTCGGTATCTCCATAGTGGACCAATTATCCAACTCAGTGTCCGATTCTGCCAAGAATATTATATTATCAGAACAACTTGGCCCCACATCATATATGGCCTATATGGAAATATTCTCTAATGCTTCTTGAACATATTGTACTGAGATTATTTCATCTTTTTGCTAGTTGGTGTTCATCCATCTGGCGGAAACAAAGGATTGACTGATATGAGGGAATTCCATATTTCCCATCTCCATGCACTTTTCTTCAAATCTAGCTAACCTCTTATTCCTCTTATACTCCTTTATCTCTAGTTTATCCTTTCTTGAAGGCCTGAAACCTAAACCAAAAGTGTTGTCTTGGCTGGGCCTTTCCATCAATTCACATTCTCCTTGTAGATTCTTTCCCAATCTTTTCCCATCATACCATCCATATTCGTTCATCAACTTTTGCTACAATGCAAGGCTTGTAGGCTTCTGGCATGCAGCTTTTCAGAGATAACTTCAGCAATTTCAAAGGATCTAAAGGAACATTCTAATGCTTCTTTGATAGCCATAAATTAATACATCTACTTTGTGCTTAATTAATGTTGTTTTATGGCTATTATAAGTCTAATTATCTCATTTAAGCTTGTTTCTATTATTACAGGTTAATTAAGGAGCTTAATGATGATAATGCACATTTAAGGGTTGATTAAAGCAAATATGGAGGAGCTAACCAAGAAGCTGACCAATAAGGCCTAATGGTGCCACTACAATCACTAATGGCGCCATTACACTCCAACATTGCCAAAGCTGTACAATTCAATACACCAAAGGAAGTTCATGGCGCCATTCCACTTCCTAATGTGCCATTACACTTGGAGTTAGACAAATTGGGAAAAATCAGCATGTACCTAGAACCAGAAGACCCTAACGGCACTGATCCACTCCTTAGTGGCGCCACTAGGGTTAGCAACCAGATCATGCACTTTGAAGGATTCATAACTGTCGAGACGTTTTACCGCTCCGACGATAAATGGTATGGCGTGAAAAATATTTGGGACTAAACAGTCTAAAAACAAATGGAGTCGCCACTAACCTTTTATTTTTAATAGGTGTGGTTAGTCACCTATTTGTTTAACCCAACACAAATCTAGAAAGATTACGTCAAGTTAAGGAAAGAAACTGGTCTACGAAAAAGATTTTAGGTTCGTGAGTCGGTTACGCTCGAGGAAGGATTAGCACCCTCGAGACGCCTAGAAATCGGTACCACAAAAGCCTTGAAATATTTTACTTGGAAAATGATAACAAAATATTTTAAAATCATTCTAAAAAAACATAATTTTAAATGTCAGAATAAATATTCCTTTTAATATTGGATAAACATCCCATTACAAAAATTAAATTCAAAATTTAAAGACTTAATGTCGGAATGAACATTCCTTTTGATGTGAAAATCCATAGCCCTATTTTGAATCTGAGGAAATTTCCTACTTAGAATGGAGATTCAATTTCTAAATAGGAATAAATATTCTTCTAGAATCGAAGTTAAGTTTTAAAAATGAGGATAAATATCCTTTTATGAAAAACAAAGATTTAATTTTAATTTTAGAAAGTCTCAATAGTGAGAATATTAATTGAAACTTTCAAGAAAACATTTTTACAAAAAGGTTGGGATAAACATCCTCGAATTCATGCTTTGAAATTTACATTAAGAGACTTTAATTATGATTACTTAAATTAAAATCTCTTAGAAAGATTTAATTTTAAAATAATGTTGGAATAAATATTCCTTTTAATTTGATGAAGGGAATAATTTGACAAAAATTTAGTTTAATAGGAAAACCTTAGTAGATTTAATAAATCAAGACCTTTCAAAAAATGAATATCCTTTTTATCAAATAAAACCGATTTTAATAAAAAAAAAGGAATTTTAAAGATTTAAAAAAAAACATTCCTTTTATTGGAATTAAAAATGCATTTTTGATAAAAATGAAGTTTACTTGAAGGATCTTAATTAAATAAATATACTAAAGTTATCCCAAAAAGGGATTTTGGAAAATTAAAAAAAGGTCAAAAGAAAATGAATATTCCCTTTCAAAGAAATAAAAATAAGAAAAGAAAAAAAAATTTTAAAAGCGATTTTTTAACAAAACTTGAATTAATTTGAGAGGCCTTAACTATAATCGGGTAGTTAAGGTCTCCCAAAAAAATTTTAAGACATGTTTTGAATTTAATGTTGGAATAAACATTCCTTTTAATTTAATTGGGCTTCTTAAACAAGAGATTTTCTTAAAATAAAATAAAACATAAAATTAAAAATAAAATAAAAATTTTGGAATTAACATTCCTTTTTGTAAAAAGAAAATTTTTGGAGTTCATTCGCAAATTTGAAGAAATTAAAGAAAATCATAAACATGATGCATGCATTTTATGAAAATTACATGAAAAAACATATTTTTTAATTTTTGAAGGGATGAAAGAATTCTCCCGGGCCCGATCGGACCCCCGATTAGACACCGAGAAAATATCTCATCGGAGAAAACTTTCAGAAACCTCAGACTCCCGAGGCATCTTTTGGTTACCCCATGCATATGAATTTTTGAAAACCAATGTTCTAATTTTAATTATGCATGAATGAGACAAGGAAACATGGGTTAGTATATACATACACAATTAATTATACAATATGATATGGTAAAATAAATAAAACATGGGAATTTAAATTTAATTTTACAAGGTCAAATTGCATGACAACTAATTTAACACATATAAGCAAGCTTAATTTAAACAAACACATATACAAAGTCAAGTATGTAATTTTATACAAAATTCAACTCATAATTAAACAAATATAGGCAAAAGGGTAATTTCACATATAAGATTCAATCTTTAATTAATCAAACATACATACAAAGGCAAAAAGGGCAACTTAATACAAGATACAATTACTAAATAAGCAAAAACACATGCAAGGGCAAAAGGGTAATTTTACATACAAGATTAAATTTTTAATTAAAAAGCATGCGTAAAAGGGCAAAACAGTAATTTAACACATCATATAATTACTAATTAAGCTAACATATCCATAAGGGCAAAGGGGTAATTTTATATGCAAGCATAAATTTTATATTAGATAAAACACATATACAAGGGAAAAAAGATAATTTCTATGATAAAAGAAAATTTAAATCTTAAACTAAATATGCATTTATATAAGTTTAAAAATTCAAATTTTTATTTTAAAAAAATCAGAGATTATTTCTATTTAAATAAAAATAAAATAAAAAAAACTTAAAGATTCAATTTTTATTAACCAAGCTTTCACTTTTAATCAAGCTAAAATATCCACAAGCAAAAAGGTGCAATTTTTAATCCTAAGCTTAACATTTAACTAAGCAAACAAGTTAATCAACTTAAAGTTATGATCTTTATAATCGAGATTATATTTTTAATCAAACAAGAATGTGAATATAAGTTCAAAAATATAATCTTTTTAATCAAGATTAAGACTTTCAACTAAGTAAACACATTGAATGGGTAAAGCAAGTTTGAAAAATAATAAACAAGAATACAAAACAATGAAAGTTAAGAACTTTTTACATAATCATGTAAATAATTAAGAGAAATGGCACATTAACAAAAAATAACATAAAATAAATAAGCAAGTAAAAAAAAATCATCTTGAATATATTAGAAGCATATATTAAACTAAGCAAATTATTTAGCAATATACAAGAGCTTTATAAATCATAAACATCATCATAAAAAAGAAAGTTAACATTTTATATACAAATTTAACAAGACAAAGCAAGAATATTGTATTTAAAGTAAAAAGAAATGATCTTGAAAATAAAGCTAAGGACTTTACCTAAAAAGATGAAGTTTTGTACCAAAACAAAAAAAAGAAAAGATAATAATGGCTTTGTGGAGAAGAGAATGGCTAAAAATTGATGAACAACAAGCCTTTTTCTCTATTTTCTCTAGCCAATCTGTTTAAAATAAATCAAGAAGAAGAAAAAAAATTATCTTCCCTTTCTTCTCAGACTCTCTTTCTCTCTTCTCCTCTCTCTGTTTTTTTTTTTTTTTTTGTGTTTGAAGAAAAATGATGAAGCTCTGTTTGAGGAAAAAATGCTTCAGCCTATCTTCTACGCTCTGTGTTTTCTCTCTGTTTCTTGAAGAGAAAAAATGCTGAAGCCTTCCCCCTATGCTCTCCCCTTCTCCCTTTTTAAGGACCTTGAAGACAAAAAAGAAATAGTTGTCTTCCAGGTTTTCCGCCCTCCTCCTCAAAAAGACCAATGATGCTGTCCCGCATGTTGTTGCCGATGGGAATTTTTTATCCCTATCTCTTTCATTTTTTTATCCAATGGTCTTGCTTCTTTTGTGCTTCATTGGCTGGCTCTTTAAATTTTTTATTCTTGAGGTATCCAGCTGGGAATCATTTATGGGAACCGCATGGCGCGTGTTGGTGAGGTCCTCAGTTGCTGCCTTCTCTGCTTCAATCTCTACTTTAATGACATCAGTTTCAGCTTCATCAAGCTGTCTCGGACCATGCTCCTTTGTCATTGCAGCAGCTTCGAAGTTCTTTCCCCCACTCTTCACAAACTCAAGCAATGCCCGGATTGCAAGCTTAATGAAGCCTTTATAGCACGAGGGATGCACTTTGTGCGTCCAGAATTCAACTCTTCTTCCTTGTCTCCAGCTGAATCTAGTTGCTTAGAAATCCTATCAGCATTGTATGAGGAAGAAAGTTTCAGAGTGGGATGTCCATCATCATCTCTCGGGGACTTTGATTCCATGGATTCATCAATAGGTCCAAACGCCGCTTCATACCCGATTGAGAAAAACCTGGCACCAATTAGTTTCTTATTGCAGCTTGATGAGCCAAAGTTTTTACCCACCTCACACGTGCCTTTCCAGCTAGACGGGACTGGCCCAAGCTCCGAATCATCAAAGCTTTTCAGTTCGGGCCAAACTCCAGTGTCCAATATGCCAACAATAACTTCACCCATTGAATTAGAAGTGGGGTAGGAAGCACTACTCTTTCCTAATCTGAGGAACGCCGGCGTCCGAGTCGTGTGAAGTTCATATCTCACTTCAGGTAGGACAGAGAGAATTCCTGGTTGTTTTCCTAGTGATTCAGCTTCCTTGGCTGTTAGCCTCGTCGAGTAGCCATGGATTACTCTTTCGTATGTGTAAAGCGTGGATGCAGATTCTGAAACGGATTTGAACGATGAATCACACCATAGGGAGTGATCAATGAAACTCTCTGGCATGTTGGACTTGTCCATGTGAACTATATAGGTCCTTTTAGTTTGCTGGATCTTCTCCTTTGCTACAACACATGTATAATACAAACTCATAAATACAAAGATTTCTAGTAGTTTGAGCTTCAATGGCTTCATTATCTCTTCAGTCAAGAAATTGATGTTTTCTGGGGAATGAAAGAAAATGGGAAGAGATGCAACACTAAGCTTTGGAGTAAGAAACAGATTCTCCTCCTTTCCTTGAGCATTTTTGTCTCAACCAAGCTACCACTGAAATATTCTTTGTCTTCCAATCTCAGGCCCATCAGCCTTGGATTCTCTGATAAGCAATCAAGCTCTCCCAACATGATTGAAATGGAGAACAACGGTGAAGAAAACTTTGAATGTGAAAACCTCGGCCTGTAGGTTGGAACAAGGCCAAAACTATGGTCTTTCACAGATATCGACCCACATGAGATCAATTGCATTAACATGCTTGATGCCTTGAGCCGTGCATGGGTTGGCATTCGAAGCTCTTCCTCTTCAAGAATCCTAAAACTATTGATTTTACTCACATCAGCTCGGATTAGAGATTCCAATGTTTCAGTTTTCCCACCTAAGGATGATGCACTAGAAGTGGACGGAGGAGAATGGTGAAGAGAGAACGGAAGCGATGGTTGTTGGAACTGCATGGAGGTGTGGATGTGCCGTGACTGGTTGCTTGTTGTTGCAACCGTTGTTGGCTGCTGTGTTGTTGCTGTGGTTGTAGCTGGGTCGAGTTTGGAAAACCGAGAGGGTATGGAAATGCATGGCAGTGGCTTGCATGGGGGATGGTCGTGGCGGTATATGCGGTGATGGCTGTCGTGGCGAGCTGCCGTGCACTGCCGCTGATGATGAGTTCTTGTCTTGCTGTTAATGCTGCGCTTTTGTTGCTACGATATGAAGCCTTGTTCGGATCAATGGCAATGGCTGCTTCATATAAAGCCAAAACTTCTGCAAAGTTCCCATTCTTATAATCTTCATTGCCCATAATCTTTAACGTTTCAGGGTCCGCTAGCTCACGTGGGATCTTTCCATATATGTTCGTCTTTGTGGGAGAACCCCCACTAGCCAGCAACAACCTTATCACATCCGCATGCTCACCCCGTGCTGCATGATGAAGAGGAGTATCACCTTCTGCATCAACAGAATCTAGCATACTTTTTAGACATCCTGTGTTGGTGGCTCTATCAAGTAGAAGTTGTACTATCCCAGTAAATCCCCTTGCACAGGCATCATGCAAAGGAACTGCACCATCTTCATCCTTTGCTTCCAAATTGGCCCCTCTATCCAAAAGTAGCTGGACACAGGGCAGATAACCGTAAAGGCAGGCAAGATGGAGAGCTGTGTCACCGTCTTCTATGGGTTTATTGATGCTGCCATTCAAGTTGTCTAGGGCAAGGTGAAAAGCGTCGAGGTCGCCAAGCTGGGTGGCGGCGGCTAGGTCGCAGAGGTGATGAGGGGTGTCGGCTTCAAGGTCTATTTCAAGACCGTTTTCTTCGAAGAGAGCGTTCTCGTCGTCGTGTTCATCTTCTTCCATCAATCCATTGCGTCTCCCTGGAACCGCCATTGCTTTTCCTTCTTTCGATTTCTCGGTTGGCTCCCTTGGTTTTGGCTTCTCTGTTTTCTTCAGCTCTCTCTGTCTTTGAGCTGAGAAATTAAAACCAGTGAAGAAGAGAGGACCAGATCATTTTCTCTTTTGCATGGTAGTGGGCCCTAGTTGGTATGGCCTTTTGACATGTATTATATGTACATATACATGTATTTATATGTATATGTATTTAAATATATATGCATACATCTATGAATATATATATCCATATAAATACACATTTATATATTTACATAAATATATATGTATATCTATGTACATATATGGAAATATATATTTATAAATATACATATACATATAAATATATATATATATATACACACACACACATATATATATATATATTACATTATACTCGAGTTGACTCGGTTAGCCTTTGGCTTGACTGGCGTTCTTGTTTTGGTCCAAAATTACCTGCAAGGTAATAAAATTAAGTTAAAATAAGATAAAAAGGAAATAATGGTAATAATAATAACAAGAATAATAACATAAACAAATGGACAAAAATAAATTAAACTTAGAAAAGGTAAGTGTAATAAAATTTAAGAATAACCAATTTAGTCAATTAATTAATCAACTAAAGTTAAAAATAAATGTCTACAATAACGGCGCCGTTCCACTTTGTAATAGCCCCACTCCAGAAAATGTCTCTAGGGTTCATACTGTTTGATCTGAGTACAGATAAGATTTTAGGTCAAAAGATTTGTAGAATTGTAGAGAAAATAGAGAATCATGTTGGACGATTCAATTTCCAGAGAGATTTCCTCTCTTGATTCTTAATTAATCTAGTTTCTTTTCTTTATTTTCCTTCAATTTGTTTGTTTAATCTTCGGTTTCTCACTCAATCCATGAGTGAGTAAACCCCTAATTCATTCTATTGTTTGTTGATTAAAAGGGTTTACAAAGTTAGTGAGGCTCTTATGCTTCATTCCAGTAAATTTAATCAAGTGTTTTGATATATCTGATTATCTTGAAATATGATTTTCTTGTTCCTAGTTTATGAGTGCACACATGGATTAGGGATGGGTAAGATCTATAGTTAGATTATGTGTTTGTGAATCTTTAATGGCCAACCTTAATCTTAGAACAAGAGGGAGAGGTAAGATTCTTTCTAGGGATTTCAGATATTCAATGACTAGATAGACGCAAAGTATATTTGGGTTGTTTGCATGATAGACTGATTTCTATATTTAATGCTTTATTGACTCAATAAATCATCATCGTGAAGATTGTTGGTTCTGAGAAGGTAAAAGGGGGCAATCTAGGAAGCAATAATACTAAGTTGGACTGATTAGTCATCAATATGGATTTTAGGAATCTTTAGTACTGATTTCCATAAGCATGCCATTTGATTGATTAATTGTGTTGTTAGTGAGCCTGGGATCTAACTGCTCTTTTATCCCTTTTAATTGGCAAATGATAGAATGAATGCTTTTTATTATTGTTACAACTTATGGAGACTTATGAGCATGTGGCATTCATCTCACAAGTGGAGCCTAAAACCTTTGAAGAAGCGGAGAAAGAAGAAAGTTGGATGATTGCTATGCAAGAGGAGCTAGGCCAATTTGAAAGGAGCAAGGTTTGGACCTTAGTTCCTACGCTAACTAACCATCCAATTATAGGCATAAAATGGGTATTCAAAAACAAAATGGATGAGTTAGGAAATGTGGTAAGAAACAAGGCAAGACTTGTTGCCAAAGGATATAATCAAGAGGAGGGTATTGATTTCGATGAAACTTTTGTTCTAGTAGCTAGATTAGAGGTTATTAGGTTATTGCTTGCATATGCATGTTACATGAATTTCAAACTATTTCAAATGGATGTGAAAAGTGCATCTTTAAATGGATTTATTCGAGAAGATGTTTATGTTGAACAACCTCTTGGTTTTGAAATTCATGACAAGCCCAATCCTGTTTACAAGTTGCAAAAAGCTTTATATAAGTTAAAACAAGCTCCAAAAGCTTGGTATGAAAGGCTTTCAAATTTTTTATTGAAAAGGATTTTAAAAGATCTAGTGTAGTTACCACTCTCTTCACTAAAAGTTGTAAAAATGATCTTCTCATTGTACAAATATATGTTGATGACATTATATTTGGTGCTACTAAAGAGAAATTGTGTAAGTATTTTGCTAAAGAATACAAAGAGAATTTGAAATGAGCATGATGGGAGAGTTGAACTTCTTCCTTGGTCTACAAATAAAGCAAAGTAAGGATGGCATCTTTATTAATCAAGCCAAGCACACTAACGATATGCTAAAGAGGTTTGGAATGATGGACATGAAGGGAATTGGCACCCTTATGAGCCCCTCAACAAAGCTTGATAAAGATGAGAAAGGTAAAGAGGTTGATTAAAAGTTTTATAGAGGTATGATCAGATCACTTCTTTACTTGACTGCTAGTAGACCTAATATCATGCTAAGCGTATGCTTATGTGCCAGATTTCAAGCATGTCCTAAGGAATCACACTTGATTGCTGTTAAAAGAATCTTTAGATACCTTTTGAATACTCAAAATTTAGGTCTATGATATCCTAAAGGTAGTTCTTTTGATTTGTTAGGTTATTCTGATTCTGATTTTGCTGGTAGTAAAGTAGATAGGAAAAGCACCAGTGGTACTTGTCAGTTTCTAGAAAATATGCTTGTGTCTTGGTCTAGCAAGAAACAAAACTCAGTAGCACTTTCTACTGGTGAAGCTGAATATATATCTTTAGGTAGTTACTATATGCACAAATTTTATGGATTAGGCAACAACTTAATGATTATGGCATGTCAATAGAACAAGTTCCTATTCTCTGTGACAATACAAGTGCCATAAATATCTCCAACAATCCAGTTCAGCACTCTTGGACTAAGCACATTGAGATTAGTCACAACTTCATTAGAGATCAGTCACAACTTCATTAGAGATCACATGCTTAAAGGAGATATTAAAGTAGAATTTGTGAACATCTTGCACTAATTAGTTGATATATTCACCAAACCTTTGAATAAGGATCAATTTTGCAGAATTAGGACTGACCTTGGTATGACTAATATGCATGAACTTAGATTGTAATTAATTGTATGAAAATGCATGTTTGATTTACTCTTTGTTCGTTTTTATGTACCTTGATTGCATAAAACTTGACTTTATCTAAATATATGTACTTTATGCATTGAAAATTCAAGTTTCTATATTTTAAAATTGATTCCTCAATGTATTGAATCGATTGAGCATTTAGCTTAATCGATTTTTCATAAGTTTTCTGAAAAGTCAATTTTGAAGTTTTTCTAAGTTCAATCGATTCACTCTATTGATTTAATTTCTCTAGAAAAATGACTTTTGAAATTTAAAATTTTTGAATCGGTTAGGTGCTCAACTGAACCAATTCTAGAAATCCTGATGATTTGAAAAAATCAAGTTAGGTTCAAAGTCAATTGATTCTTTAAAACTCCAATCGATTCAATTTCAAAAGATTTTAAATCAAAATTTCTATACAGAAAGATTCAATCTATTCAATATTCAACTGAACCAATTGAACAGGATCTGAAAGTAAAAGGCAGAACCTGTTTAATCGATTGAGTGATTCACTTAACCGATTGAACTTGTCAGGCCTATAAATAACCTGATGGTTCTCACAAGTTCAAAATCAATTCGAATTGATTCATTTTCAAAATTTTTCGGTTTCCCTCACAAAAATTCATCAAGAAACTTTGTCTTTTACAAAACCCAACCTCAAATTCATCCTACAAACACAAAATCAGTACCTTGCACCCCAAATCAAACAAATTCCTAATTCCCAAAACCTAAAACCTCACAAATGGCACCTAAGGGACAAATTCAACAACAAGGACAGGGTCTAAGTAAGAAAGTGAAACATATGGGAAAGAAATTGCACAAAGGAAAGGGAATTACAAGCAGGAATCCTCCAAGTGGTGGAGTTAGAATTCAAGAAGGACGCAATCTCATGAAATACTTTAGAAATGCTATTCAGAAGAAAAGATATGATGAGATTATGTCTTCTAAAGAGGTTATTTTTGGTAGAAAAATTGATTGGAAGGAGTTTGAGAACTACACCTTCCATGATAGTCTTAGGAAACTATTTGTGGATGCCAAATGGTTTGGATTGAGTGATTTCCAGGATAGAGAATATAGTGAATTAATGGTTAGGGAATTTTACTCAAGTACTCATAAGAACCAAGATGAATTAGGGAAGATATAGAGATCAACACTGAGGGCATTCATGCTTTTTTATGTGGAAAGGAGATTTTGGTAACTCCTAAGGACCTCGGTAGTTTGTTGAAAACTGAATTTGAGAATGGTGCCTATTCTAGACCGTCTGAGTTCTTTTATAGATTACCTTGGAAAGAAATCACGGGTCTAGATGAAAGTTTTGGTCTCAAGAATTTAGTCTTAAAGATCAAATCTTTAGAGCTTAGGTTGCTACATGTGTTTATTAGCACCACTCTCTATGGGAGGTTTGGCAGCTTTAGTACTGTAACTTAGAAGGACGCTTGGTGGATGTTTTTGGCCATGCATGGTGGAGAAGTAAACACGGCTCGGTTCTTAATTGAAAGAATTAAAGAAATAGCATGGAGCAAGAGAGCCAAGCTAGCTTTTAGGAACATCATCACCAAACTATTAAAGAAGAAAGGAATTTGAGGTCAGAGATACCAAAATGACCTAAAAGTGAGCACTCACACTCCTTTCAACTCCTCCAGTCTTCAAAAGATGCACTATATGTTAGATGGCAACTGTTGGATTAAGCAAACTGTGAAGACAATTAAAACAGTACTTAGAGAGCCGAAAAATCAACCAAGAGAAGAAGAAGAAGCACAACAAGAACAAGCCTAAGAAGAAGTCCTAGAACAAACTCAACCTGCACCGCAAGACAACCAGATTGATTTGATTTTGGACACTGTGTTGATAATGCAGACTACTAAAGGAAAAGAGATTCGATAGTTCGAGCAATTAATTCTAACTAGGTTAGATGCTTTAGACAAAAAGGTGATAGAGATCAATAAACAAAGGAATGATCAATACTTTAATGTTGGTGACTTGGATCATAAAGATGAGTAAGGAGCTAACTTGTAACAACAAGGGCGAGAACAGGAGAATCTGAGTGAGCAAGTGGTAGAGATTGTAGAGACCATCATTTCCACCCTTACCACACCATCCGAACCTACACCTAAAGCCTCCATTCCCACTCTCCAATACCAAAGAAAACCTAAACCTTGATGATTTTGATGAGAATCGTACTTCTTTCTCTTTTGATAATGTCAAGAAGGGGGAGAGAGATATTAAACAGAGATTGGACATATTTATTTTCTTTGCACAAACTTAGGGGGAGGTTGTATTACTATGAAAACATATTTATTTTCTTTGCACAAACTTAGGGGAAGCTTGTATTTCTTTGAAAACAATGTTTTTATTTCAGTTTGATTGTTTTGGAGAAATGGGTTTTATACTTTGTGAAATTTGGAAATTTGAATTGCAATTACTTGCAATTGTATATATTTGATTATTTGTTCAGGTTTTATACTTTATTTGTGATTGACTACATGTAGGTACAAATTGTTGTTCATCTTTTAAAATACATACATGTATGTTTGCATATACAATGTGTAGATTGAAAAGAGTATAAACTAAGGGGGAGTTTTGCTCAAAACTTAGCACATGCACATTTTTTTTAACTTAGATAATCTTTTTAAGTTTGTCAATTTAAAAGGATGTTTTGTCATCATCAAAAGGGGGGAGATTCTTGAACTCCTTATGTTTTTGATGAGTATAAAACAACCTAATTAAATTTTTTTGAGAATCTATGTTAAGTGTGCAGATATTTAAAGTCAAAAGTGAAAAATACTAAGTATTGAGGATTCAATTGATTGAGGTTCTGTCCTAATCGATTGAACAAGGTTAAAATAAAGCAATAAGGCACTAACCCGAGATTTTCTACCGACTCATAGTGGAGCTTAACCAATTGAGAAAGAACTAGTGCAAACTAGAAAGTTTAAAGCCAGAAAGATTGAACCGATTGAGTCTTGTTCTCAATCGATTCAACTCCAAGAAAAAAGGTAGCTGAAGAAATTGATCTGATTGAGGAGGAATGTGAATCGATTCAACAAAAGAAACAAGAACTTCAAAAGGCAGAATCAGAAAGATTGAACCGATTCAGAGACACGCTCGGACCTAGTCCGCAAGTGTCAAGTTGTGAAATTTATGTATAGCTATAAAGTTATGTGATGAATTGGAACTTATTTTGAATATTTTAAACTTCTTTTAGCTCAATAACTAGCTTGAAACCCTAATTCATAGTCTGGAGTCAATTGGGTACACTAGGGGTTTAGAAATCTAGGCTAGGCGATGAGATTCAAGTTGAAAGTCAACTTTTTAAGTTGACTCCGATGCCGAACCAGACCCACTCCTGCGCTGGAGTGAATTTTTTATGGGGGGTAGGTTACCCGACCCCCAATTTGCACCATTTTCTCTTCTTCCTTAATTCTCTCCTAGCTTTCTTCATTTCCCACCATTTCCATCACTTCAAATCACTATCAAACACTTCAATAAACACCATCATCAACTTCTTTAGCTTCCTTGAAGATCAACAACACCAAAATCATCAAAAACCTTTAAAGTTTCCAAAGAAACCAACTTGGAGCGCTTGTGTTCTTCAAGCTATATCTTTCAATTCAACTGTAGGCTTTGGCTGATTTCTTGGTATGTTGTTTTAGACTCTTTAAGCTTCAATTTGACTACTTATTTGCTAAAATTCGTGGGTTGAGCTAAAAGATATCTTGAATTGAAGATCAAAGTGCATTTTTGTTCAAAACCAATAGCACCCTTAGAATTTCAATCCGAATTTCATGCATTCGTAGTCATTTAAATTGGTTTTTGAAGCTATAATCTCTTAGTTTAGATGTTCAAGTGTATGTGTTTCGAATTGTGGGTTGATTGGTGCCAAAACGAACTAGAATCGAGCTTGGAAGAGGAGGAATTACCTCTTCGGCCTCCAACAAAGGCGAGTCCTGCACGGGATTCACTCCAATCCTGCGCCGGAGTCGACAATTTAGGGATATTTCTCTTAATTTGGCCACTTCTACACGGGAGTGAGCCCAAACCAGTGCCGCACCTATCCTGTAGTAAGGGCACTTTGGTCATTTCACATCCCTAGACCCCAACTGACCATGATTAACTTCCAAACTTATCCAACTTAGTTCCGAAACCCTAGAAACCCTAATTAGGCAATGCTTTGATGTTTTCTTATTAGTCAAAAGCTTATATTAATCAAATTAGTATTCAATTTGATTATTTAGGTTTGAGATTGTACGTGGTCGAGGAGTTGAGTTTAAGTTAAGGCATTCGAAGGGTTTATTCGGGAGTATACAAACCTCCCTTACTAGTGAGTGGCTTGGATTGTAGTGGTTGACCACTAAGGGTCAACCATTTTCCATTTGCTTTATAAGCTGTTTTTATAAAATGTTCATAATGCTTTGGGACATAGATTGTCCACCTTTATACACGAGTTTATAAATGGATTTAAGGGTGGGTTCAAAAGGAAATACGAAATTATATTTATATGTTTTATTGATGATTATGATCGACGGGAGATAGCGATTGAGAGGTTCTTGGTGCTCCGATGAGAAGGAGCGTGTGCACCGAGTGAGGCATGCCATCAACTAAGTAGCCATGGACCTCCTTTTAAGGGGCATGGTGAGTGTGAGACCCTAGGAGAGTCACAAAGGGAAGCTCGTTAAGGCTCATGTGTAGATGTGCTCCACCCACAGCGATGGCAGCGTCAAGGGAACGGGCTAAAGAATAAAGAAGAATAACTTTGAGTTATAAGTTGAAGCCCTTGACAGTCCAGCGGGGCGCACGGGTGTACCTTTGGGACAATTTTAGACACCAACCCATTTATGTGTTATGATATTTGATTTGGTTTTGGGATTTCACCTATGATTTCACAAAATGGTTTTGTTAAATAAGCTTTTGATTTTTCGTATCCCCAGCCTGAGGTGATTAGTCATTATAACCGGGTCCCTCACTAGATACGAATATATTTGTACTCGCCATATTCACTCATTTTTGTAGGTCACCTAACAGCGGACGACAGATGTCTCGGTGGACAGTGATCTCTGGTATCTTCACTAGTCGACCACGATTTTGTAGGTTCCACCTAGGTCCTTTGTGACTCCTAGCTATCGGAATAGTATTGTATACTATTATATTTTATCCGCTGCACACTTGCATCATAAAACATGGTACTTTTGCTATATATAAATATCTTATGATATTTTCTATATTATTTTCATTATATATTTTCTAATATTGCTTGAGTACACCTTATTTATGCCTTGTGCCATCTCGGATAGCCCGTCTTTCATGGCACGCATCTCAAAGAGGACGACAGTTATCACGTGGCAATTTTATTAGTATTAGAGCAAATTTTAAAATATACATTATATATATATATAATATACCGAGCCAGGGAGTTCGCATAGTTTTGAGATTTCAGATTTTTGGGATAGAGGTATGGGGTATGGATAGTATAGAATTATTGCGATTACTGACCTGGATTTTACGTAGTGAAACACCATGCCTCTTATATGCAAAGATACCATTGATACCTTGGTACCTAAGATAAGAGATCGCCCTCGTCGGCAACCTGAGGCACATCCCAGTACTGATCGGGAGATCGGAGTGATCTCGGACTTACCCTCTCCACCAGTAATTTATGGAGATAAGACCCAGCAACAGGGTCTTCATCAGGATGTTCCACCTCTCCCACCTCCGGTGACTGCCATGCCAGTGAAGTATACGCCCGCCGACCTTGAACGAATGTTTGATAGTTGGGCCAACCGATTCTTTTCTACGTATGTGCCCAGCGGTACATATCATCCTACCGGCACTGCACCACCTGTTCATTCATCTCCACCGATGCGTATACTTCTGATCCACCACATTTCTCCCAGCAACCCACTGATCAGTGTGGCCATCCGTATCAACCACCGCCTCCACTGACGATCCTGCTGCACTTTTAGCCCTACGGAGTGGTGAGTACTTCTAAGGGTGCCACTACTTTAGAGACCAGCATGGTGAAGGTCTTTCATATCATGAAGGGACAAGACACGCCGAAACTCTCTGACACTTTTGCAGACGCAGCAAGGGATTGGCTACATTTTGTCACTAAGAATACGGAGGGTTTAGGGATGACTTCTGAGGAGCAGTTGAGTGTTGTCACCAGATACCTTCAGGAGTAGCCACTAAGTTGGTGGACCAACCTCGAGAGCCGAGCCACTAGACCGGTTACCTGGGAGACATTTGTTGCTGAGTTTTGACGGAGGTTCCTGTTGGAAGAGATGATGATGAGGAGATGCAGCGAGTTTCTCCGACTGTAGTAAGGTGACATGTCTGTCGACAGATATGAGACAGAGTTGCGTAGACTTTCACACCATCTTTCAGCTATTTTCGAGGAGGTCCTATGCCTTTAATTTGAAAACGATCTTCGGTGGGAGATCATATAGCTCATGACGCCCAACCCTGGAGCCACTTTTGAGCAGCAATAGTTGAATGCCTTGTGGGCCAAGACTATGATTGCCCAGCATCAGCAGGAGGTACGAGTATGGGCAGACAGTGATCTTCTTATGTATCTTCGGACCTTGCATCGAAGAAGTGAAAGAGTACTGGCTCTTATAGTGGAGTATCCAGAGGTAGCTCTACCGAGTCCCTAGCACCACCGTTAGCACTTCCTCTACGACCATCTTACTCTGGTGGTCGAGGAAAAGGAAAGTTCAGATTTGGTTTGATGATTAAAGGGCGGTTCAAAAAAAAGAGAATGGAGTCTACACCACGGTGTCCACACTGCAAATAACACCATTTTGGTCAATGCAGAAATGTCATCAGATGCTATTAGTGCGAAGCTATACATGGCTGGTGCTTATCCATTTACCGCCTCTGCACCACCTAAACGGAGTTATGGTCAGCCTTCAGTAGGACCAAATGGTTATGAAGGATTTCGTCTTTTTCAGCCGGTGCGACACTCCTACGCTACCGCATCATCTTCTTAGCAACATTCTGGTGCTAGTAGCAGTTTAGTACCTCAGAGAAGACCCCAACAACAATAGCAGCACACCAAAGTTTATGCAATGTCACAAGAGGACACCGATGCCCATCCAAACATAGTCACCGATAAGTATATATTTAAATATTCATGAATAGTGATTTTTCGTACTTGAAGATACTGTCATGTTCGCAACTAACCATAAAGTGAAAATAAGCACTTTAGAAAAATTTTAAACGTTAGGCGTGGTAGTTATTTTCAATCAACCAGCGTATGTGATTATGGATACCGGAGCCGCTCTATCATATGTGAATACCAAGTTCATAGTAGACGCTGACAGATTAGTATCATCCTTAGTATACGAGTTATTAGTGAATACACCATTGGGTGAAAGAATGGTTTGAAATACGGTGTATAAAAAGTGTGCAGTGAAGTTAGAGAACCTTGTGTTTGAAACAGACTTGATTCCTCTGCAAATGTCCGACTTCGATGCCATAATAGGAATGGATTGGCTAGGGAGACATCGTGCGTAGATCTTTTGGGAACATTATTTAGTGAGGATTACCCGACCTGACAGCAGCATGACTGACTTCTACAGTGAACATTGAAGCACACCGAATATCATCTCCGCCATTCAAGTAAGTAAGTTACTACAAGTGGGGTGTAAAGCTGTGTTAGCTCATGTAGTAGACACTTTGGTGGAAGAACAAATTATCGAAGACATTTTGGTAGTAAATGAGTTTCCGGATGTCTTCCATGATGAATTACCCGGTTTGCCACCCGACAGAGAGTTCGACTTCCCTATCGGATTCTATTCTGGTACGGATCCGATCTCCATAGCTCCATATCGAAGGGCACCCACGAATTTATAGAGTTGAAGAAACAACTCGTCGAGTTATTGGAGAATGGATTCATTTAGCCAAGTACTTCACCCTGGGGAGCCTCGGTGTTGTTTGTGAAGAAGAAAGAGGGTTCCATGCAACTCTGCATCGACTACCGCAAGCTTAATGCTGTGAAGGTGAAGAATAGATATCCATTACCTTGCATCAATGATTTGTTCGATCATCTCCAAGATACAGGAGTATTCTCCAAGATCGATCTACGATCGGGCTATCACCAGTTCAAGATACAAGTGGAAGATATTTACAAATCTGCCTTTCATACCATAACAGACACTACGAGTTTTGTGTGATGTCTTTTGGACTTACCAATGCTCTAGTGGCATTCATGGACTTAATGAACTGAGTGTTCCATCCGTATCTAGACTGATTTGTCATCGTCTTCACTGATGACATATTGGTTTATTTAAGAAATTGGCGAAAGCATGCCAACCATTTCTGCATAATGCTACAGACTCTCTAAGAACACCAACTATATGCCAAGCTCTCCAAGTGCCAGTTTTGGTTGCAGCAAGTGGGATTCCTTGGTCTTGTTGTGACTAAGGAAGGCATATTTGTAGATTCCAACAAGATAGAGGCAATCACCAATTAGAAACGTCGCACAAATCCCACTGAAATTCGAAGTTTCTTGGGACTAGCTAATATTACCGAAGATTTGTAGATGGATTATCCACGATTGCTGCACCTTTAAAGAAACTGACTAGCAAGGATGTCAAGTTTCTATGGACAGATACCGGTAAAGCAAGTTTCCAGAAGTAAAGGATAAGTTGACATCAGCAACTGTACTTGCCCTGCCGGTGAGTGGCAAAGAATTTACCATGTACGCTGATGCCTTACACGAAGGACTTGGCTACATGTTAATGCAAGATGTGAGAGTAATCACCTACACTTCTCGTCAATTAAAGCCGAACGAGGAGAAGTATCAAGTTCATGACTTGGAGCTTGTAGCCATAGTCTTCACTTTGAAGATTTGGCATCACCATTTATATGGTGAAACTTGTCGTATTTACACTGATCATAAAATCTTGAAACACTTCATAGGTCAACGTAATTTGAACATAAGGCAAAGGCGATGGTTGGATCTCATCAAGGATTACGATCTTGTCATCGACTACCATTCTGATAAGGCAAATGTGGTCGCAGACGCCTTAAGCTAGAATGTAGTTACTCCTTTAGCGATAATCAGGGATGCTTACTTGCTAGAATTGGTGGAGCTCAGGTCAACTAGAGCTAGATTGGCTTACGACTTTCATGATGGTGCATAGATTGCACAGATTGTAGCTAGGCCGGTGTTAGATGATCGGATTTGCGACCTCTAGAATTCCGATCAAGGATTGCTGCAAGAACTTCAGAAGTTGTAGTTAGGTGAACAATTTGAATTCTTAGTTCTAAGTGATGGAGTTCTATTATTTAGAGGCCGAGTTTGTGTACCGAACGATCTTGACCTCAAGGGTACTATTCTTCAACAAGCCCATTCTTCTCTATTCGCCATGCACCCAGGCAGCACCAAAATGTATTGAACCATCAAAGATCATTATTCGTGGACTAGAATGAAAAGAGAAGTTGATGAATTTGTAGCCCGATGCTTGACGTGCCAAAAAGTGAAAGCAGAACGTTGGAAACCCTTCGGAACACTTCAGCCTCTATCGAATGGAAGTGGAAGCACATTACTATGGACTTCGTGACTGGTTTTTCGCTCATCAAACGTGGACTTGATGCCATATAGCTGATCATGGACAGACTCACCAAGGCAGTGCACTTCCTACCAGTGAGCATGAGATGGAGTGTAAACCAATTTACACAACTTTACATGAATGTAGTGGTTAGACCCCATGGAGTTCCAGCCTCCATGATTTTAGACCATGATCCGAGCTTCACTTCACAGTTTTGAAGCAGTTTCCAGCAAGCAATGGGAACCCAACTCCGCTTTAGTACCACTTTCCATGCACATACCGACGGTCAATCAGAGCACACCATTCAGACATTGGAAGACATGCTACGAGCATGTGTGCTCGAGTTTACCAGTGGATGGGACATCTATCTATCTTTGGTAGAGTTTGCATACAATAGTTACCAATCTAGTATTGGTATGGCTCCGTACGAAGATATATATGGAAAGAAATGTCGGACCTCATTGTATTGGTATGAAGTGGGAGAAAAGTGGATCTTTAACAAAGAAAAGATTGAATTCACCACTCTAAAAAGGTGAAGTTCATTCGGGACCGACTTAAAGTAGCTCAGGATGAAGATTAGAAGTATGCACAACGGAGAATGACACCTTTAGAATTCCAAATGGGAGATTAAGTCTTCCTAAAAGTCTCTCATTGGAAAGGCGTTATTAGATTTTGCAAAGCAGGAAAACTGAACCCGAGGTACATAGGTCTGTTCTTTATCACTGAATGGATTGGGCCAGTGGCATATCATCTCGAGTTGCCACCTGATATGGCCAGAATACATGATGTGTTTCATGTATCCATGTTCAGAAATTATGTACCAGATCCATCACATGTGCTTCAAACTCCATGTGTGAAGTTGAAGAAAAGTCTGAACTTTAAAGTTCGACCTATAGCCATATTGGATCGACAAGCTCGGTCCTTAAGGAATAAACCTGTTCCCTTAGTGCGAGCATTATGAAGGAGCTCGCAAATTGAAGAACAAACTTGGGAACTCGAGAGTGACATGAGACGTGACTTCCCCCACTTGTTTGAAAATTAGTTTTTGTAATTTCGGGGATGAAATTTCTTGAGGGGGGGGGGGGGGGGGGGGAGTTGACTCGCTCGGACCTAGTTTTCACATGTCAAGTTGTGAAATTTGTGTATAGTTATAAAGTTATGTGATGAATTGGAACTTGTTTTGAACAATTTGAATTTCTTTTAGCTCAATAACTAGCTTACAAACCCTAATTCGTAGTTCGGAGTCAATTAGGGGATGAGATTCAAGTTGAAAGTCAACTTTTTAAGTTGACTCCGGTGCCAAACCTGACCTACTCCGGTGCCAGAGTGACCTTTTTTTAGGGAGGTCGGTTATTCGACCCCTCATTTGCACCATTTTCTCTTCTTCTTCAATTCTCTTCGAGCTCTTCAATTCCCACCATTTCCATCCCTTCAAATCACTTTCAAACACTTCAATAAACCCCATTATCAACTTCCTTACCTTCCTTCAATATCAACAACACCAAAATCGTCAAAAACCTTCAAAGTTTCCAAAGAAACCAACTTTCAGCTCTTGTGTTCTTCAAGCTATATCTTTCAATTCAATCGTAGGCTTTAGCTGATTCTTTGTATGTTGTTTTAGACTCCTTAAGCTTCAATTTGACTGCTCAATTGCTACATTTTGTGGATTAAGGTAAGAGATATCTTGAATTGAAGATCAAAGTGCATTTTTGTTCAAAACCAATTACAACATTAGACTTTCAATCCGAATTTCATGGATTCTTAGTCATTTAAATAGGTTTTTGAAGTATAATCTCTTAGTTTAGATGTTCAAGTGTATGTGTTCGAATTGTGGGTTGATTGGTGCCAAATCAAACTAGAACTGAGCTTGGAGGAGGAGGAACCACCTCATCGGCCTTCAACAGAGGCGAGTCCCTTGCGGGATTCACTCCAATCTAGCGCCGGACTCAACAATTTTAGGAGATTTCTCCCAATTTAGCCACTCACACAAGGGAGTGAGCCCAAACCAGCATCAGAACTGTCCTGTAGCAAGGGCATTTCGATCATTTCACATCCCTAAACCCCAATTGACCATGATTAACTTCCGGACTTATCCAACCTAGTTTCGAGACCCTAGAAACCCCTAATTAGGGCATGCTTTGATGTTTGATTATTAGTCGAATGCCTATATTAATCAAATTAGAATTCAATTTGATTATTTAGGTTCAAGATTGTATGTGGCCAAGCAGTTGAGTTCGAGTTAAGGCATTCGAGGGGTTTATTCTGGAGTATACAAACCTCCCTTACTAGTGAATGGCTTGGATTATAGTGGTTAACCACTGAGGGTCAATCATTTTCAATTTGCTTTATAAGCTGTTTTTATAAAATGTTTATAATGTTTTGGGATATGGATTGTCCACCCTCACACGCGAGTTTATAAATGGATTTAAGTGTGGGTTTCAAAAAGAAATATGAAATTATACTATATGTTTTATTGATTATTATGATCGATGGGAGATGAGCGATTGAGAGGTTCTCGATGCTCCGATGAGGGGGAGCGTATGGACCGAGCGAGGCATGCCACCGACCAAGTAGCCGTGGATCTCCTTTTGAGGGGCGCGATGAGTGTGAGACCCTAGGAAAGGCGTGAAGGGAAGCTTGCCAGGGCTCATGTGTAGCTGTGCTCTACCCACAGCGATGGAAACTTCAAAGGAATGGGCTAAAGAATAAAGAAGAATAATTTTGAGTTATAAGTTGAAGCCTTTGACGGTCCAGCGAGGCACCCAAGCACACAGGGGTACCTTTGGGACAATTTTAGACGCTAGCCCACTTATGTGTTATGATATTTGATTTGGTTTTAGGATTTCACCTATGATTTCACAAAATGGTTTTATTAAATAAGTTTTTGATTATTCGTATCCCCAGCCTAAGGTGATCGATCATTATAATCGGATCCTTCACTGGGTACATATATATTTGTACTCATCACATTCACTCATTTTTGTAGGTCTGGATAGTGATCCTTGGTATCTTCAGCAGTCGACCATAATTTTGTAGGTTCCACCCAGATCTCTTGTGTCTCATAGCTATCGAAATAGTATTGTATACTATTATATTTTATCCGCTGCACACTCGCACTGTAAAACATGTTACTTTTGCTATATATAAATATCTTATGCTATTTTCTATATTATTTTCATTATATATTTTCTAATATTGCTCGAGTACACCTTATTTATGCCTTGTGCCATCTCAGATAGCCCACCTTTCTTGCACGCATCTCGGGGTGGTACGACAATTGTCACGTGGTCAAGCCCTTTGGTTGGGTCGTGACATTCAGCCTTGGCCTCAATCGATTCAATGGTATCAAAATAGTATAACACCTAGTTTTTTCAAAGTTGCAAGTTGACCTCTCTCTTCATTAAATGCCCCAACGAACAGAATTAACTCTCTAGCTATTTAAGAGGACCATAAATGCTGAAGGAAAAGAAGAAATTAAAGAGTATTGAAGAGCATTAACTACACATATATTGTATGTTGATTTCTCTCTTTTGTTCTTATACTTCACACTTTGTGAGTAAAATTTCAGTGAGCTTAACTTCTTGTACATCTTAGGTCTTGTTAGACATCACTCTTTGTACAAAATTTCTTATTTCTTGTATTCTTATAGGCGAGGAAATCACTCTAAGGGGATTACATCAACTAGGAGGTCCTAGGTTGATTTGTGTTAAAGCTTGGGAAAAGCTTTCTTTGTAAAGGCTTAATAGAAGCTAGAATTCCACTCTCTAGTGAAGAGGAAGATTGAAAATCTTTGATTAGGAAGATCAAGGTAGTGGACGTAGGTGAGGAACACCGAACTACTATAAATAGAAGTGTTCATTGTCACACCTCAACCCGCCCAGGTCAGCCATGTGGCAACCGTCGTGTTGCCTCGAACTATGTGCCTGTCGGTCACGTACTAGAAGCACCTTAAGGCATAGAAATGGATATCATCGTTGCAAAACAACTAAAACTTTAATTAAAAATCATTTAATAAAATAATTAACTATAAAAGAGATACCAGTGGATTTAATTAAAAGAAAACCTATGCAGCGGAAACTACTAAGCCTATGCCACCAACACCTTCTAGTGAGCCTCCGAACTATCTGCTATCCTCGTATGCGGATCTGCATCAATCCACATTGGATACAGGTGAGTGACAAAGGTTCCATGAATCTCCATCAGGGATTATGGCAAACAGGGGAAATCCAAAATATAATAACAATAAAATAAATAAATTTTATTTTCAAAACCTTTTTTGAAATTCTCCAAGTGAGAATTTGATTTTAAAAAATTAAAATAAATATATAAATAAAATGGGCTGGCCTCAAACAAACTGAAGGCACAACTGGCCAGTCGTATGACTCACTGCATCGAGGGCTATCACTTTTCTTTTTAAAACATTTTCTCTTTTTCTTTTTCTTTAGCCCGTTCCCTTGATGGTGCCAGCCCCTGTGGTGGAACACAGCTACATCGAGCCCTGACGAGCTTCCCTACGCCCCTCTCCCAGGGTCTGCACTCACCGTGCCCCTCAAAAGGCCGTCCATAGCTACTTCTCTGCATGCCTCTCAACTCCGTCCATGCTCCCTCAAATCAGAGCCCCGAGGAACCACTTTCAATCGCACATCTCACATCCCATCCATATAAATATCATATATATATGTATAAAACATATATATTTAAAACATACAAACACACACACATAAATCTTTACATTTTCTTTTAAAATGATCCTACTCTCTACGTGGGTATATCACCAAGTAATGTGTGTGCGTATGGATTCCCCGTATCCCAAAACCTTTTAAAAACATTTATGTTTTTTAAATCATTTTAAAACCTTTAGCCCCAAGTGGCTAATCAGAAAATCTAAGCCATTCACAGTGTTGGGAGGTTCGTATACTCCCAAAAGATCCATGTAGCTGGTCTTCGAAACATCGCCGCACTCGATCATTCGGAACCATAATCACACGGAAGTACATGTTAGCATTCATAATAAAACTTATGAATGCACCTATGAGGCTCTAACATGACCTAAGATAATGTTTGGAAGTGTTTCGGGGCTTAGAAAAGTGTCCCGGAGGTTTCAGGGTCAAAATCGGACACTTAAAAAATTTACCAAAATGCTCCCAAGGGCCCGTGGGCCGCCCATAAGGATTAGGTCGGCCTCGTACCGAATTGGGCCCAAAAGGCCTCGCTTGCATGGCCTGGGCCGAGTCCTACGCCGGTTTGGGCCGAGTCCCTCGGGGGACTTGGTTGCCGCCCACTCCTGTGCGAGAATGGGTCGACTCCCTCGCAGGACAGCCCACTCCTACGTGATAGTGGCTCATCTCCCACTAGAGAGACGAGACAGGGGGCTCAGGATTTGAGCCCCCACCTCGATTCTCGTGCCCTTCAACCTCCATTTGTCATGTAAACTTAGACAAACGATCCTCACGCCGTCTACGACATGTTGATTGAAAGAAAAACGAGAATCACAAGCTCAAAGTTCCTAGATCTCGAATCTAAACTAGAATCTAGCTAAAAAGTTGTACCTAACTTTGAGCTTGGATCTCTCCTAGACTAATGCATGGAAATGTGTGAAAACTTAATAGAATGTAGACTAAGGTGAGTACAATAACATACTAGAAACTCACCTCGATCCTTTGGTCGGATTGTTCGGATCGGCCAAAAATCCAAAGTTGCTTCGAGAGAGCAAATGAGAGGAGAGGAAATGAGGGAGAAGAAAAATGGGGGGGGGAGCTTATGTCCCCCTATTTATAGATAAGCTCGACACCAGGTCTACTCGAATCCTAGGTCAGACTTAATTCCCCCTTTTTCCACTTCTCATAATCTCGATCCTTGGCCTAATCCATCAACCAACTCACCAATGGACATCCAGTCCATTGACTATGGACTTCAAGAAGTCCAATTTATTCTTCCGTGCATGGTCACCTATCTCATCTTCCAACTATGTCTTATCTTAAGCTTAACTTCTCTTTTTAATTAGACATATCCAGATTGACGTATTGTTAAGTTAATACGTTGTCTTACACTATTCTGGTTGTACGGAAAGGTCAAATTAAGTCTGGGTGTGTCATTCATCCTATTTACTTTGATTAAGCTTTGCAAAGTACTCATCCTCATATTCAAAACAATCCCAAACACTAGTCTCTCTACTCCAAAGTTCCACAACTAGCCTCTCCATCAAAGAAAAAGTTTTAAGTGCTATTCACCCCCCTCTAGCACTAATTCAAGGACTAACAACTTTACGACATGTTTATGGTGGATGAGATGCTAGTCATTGCAGTGGCGCTTATCACGGTCCGACCTTGTGGAGAAGGCATGAGCAAGCGATTAACTCTCGTATGGGATGGAGTGATAAAGGTGATTGATTGTGCACACTATTATGTGATTATTTAATCCCTGTGGAAGTACAGTGGACATAGCCATGTACCACCCGTGGTGAAGGCCCGTGCCAACATCGAGGTTGGGGCATTTTGATAAACCTAAATGAAACTTATGATCCCTAGATGGATTTAGATTCCATCTTGGCCGAATTTGAATTTGAGTACAGCTTTGGTGAGCCTGAAAAATATGTTTTTCCTACATCTTGATTGCTTATTTTAATTACTATTACATCGTGGAAATTTTGAATGCTTATCTTAAATTTTACAAATTGTTACGACTTTCAATTTAAATTCTACCATACATATATTTACATTTTCCCTATTTAAAATATTAACGTTGCTTCAGTTTCACTCACTGAGTATAATCTATATACTCCCTTTTTTCTTCCTTCTAAAATGGTTTTCAAATCAGCAGGTGTACAAAAGCAGCGAATCGTTAGGGAGCGCGACTCCGTTCCGGATAGTAGATAGTAAGTCAACATGACTTATCTACTACTAATATCGGATCCACCAGCCATTTTTAAGTCTATTTTGGAAATAATATAAGACATGTAAATATTACTTATGTCTATAAACACTTATCTATGACTACTTCTTATTTTAGTATAAATGGGTATATAGAAAAATAAAAGTATAAGTTTTATAAACTAATTGCTACTATTTAAATTTCATATTGTGTATGCGTTTTGAAATTACTTCGCTTATTTTGTATAAGAATTAGAATTATTGTGCAAATTGGGTTCGAAATACTATAGCCTGGCGAGCTCCGAGTTGTGGGCGAAGTACGCCGTTCACAATTCATAGCCCGCAGCGATTATCATATTCTCGACCCTCGAGTCGGGATGTAACAGCTTAGGTATTCTTTCAGATAATCCACTAGTACTCCGTTTTATATAAATTATTTTGTTAAACGAATTTTATTATTATTATTATTAATATGAATGTTTTCTAACTAAAGTTTAGTTTAAATGTTTGGCAGTGATGGTATCATATCTATGCCTTACGATGCTCCGGGGTGCATAGCTACAGCCACGTACTTCGAGGTAGCATGACTATTACCATGTGCCCGACCTCGAGGTCGGGGTGTGATATTGTACTTTAATAATCCTAACTTAGTTTTCTTTTTGTGTTCAAATAACAATGTTGTTTTGGAGAAGAACGATAGATCCCCCAAGATTTATCGAAAAACCTACGTTCATCGTACATATTGATTTCAAGGAACTTTTGAATAGAGTGGCAAGAAATCTTGAGATTAACCAATTGTCATATTCCGCTCAAACCATTCAAGATCCATGGGAGATGTTTCCGTTTGAAATAGAAGACGTGAATTTGGATCGCTTTCAACTTTATGGGATGCTTTTGAAAGACAATCGCATGTTCATGCTATGAAACAAAGTGAACAAAAATTGTACAAGACACAGTATGAATTGTATAGATCTAAGGTAGAAGGTACTCTTTTTGACATGAAGTTAATTTTGTAGACTATGAATGATAAAGATAAGAATAAAAAGAGATTGTTAGATGTGATTTATTCTTTAGATTAAATTATCAATTTTTTTCCTTTTTGTTTAATGATATTTTGTGGAGTATTGAATGAACGAGTTTGCCTTACTTTAATTTTATCATTTTAAATTGTACTTATTTTTTTCCTTGATAATTTCATTTTCTAATTTACTTTAAAATGTTCATTCTTCTTTTAAAAGTTGCCACATTAAAGGTGTGAATTGATTTGCCAAATTATTTCAATGTAGAAAACAATCAATCAAGGTTTAATTTGATTTAAGAAATCAATCAATCAACTCATTAATTTGATTTGATTTCATAAATTGTTTCAATGTGTAAAACAATCAATCAAAGCTTAGTTTGATTTAAGGAATCAATCAATCAACCAATTAATTTGATTTGATTTAATAAATCATGTAAATAACTATTTCTAATAGGTTTGTCAAGACTAATTGGAAATCCTAAAACTTAAACTACATGTTTAGATCTATTTTAGGTTTTCAAGATTTGTTCAAATTAGAATGGTTCAAACTTTTGAAAAATTGCCAATGAAAAGAATTTGTAAAAGAAAGTGATATTGGATATTTTAATTTAAAATTTTAAAACAAGGATAAAAGGTCAAATCAAGGCCTTCTCTTTCCGAAAAATCTCAATTTAGTACCCAATCTTTCAATGTTGTCAAATAAGGGTCTAATCTTTTCGGGATGGATCAAATAAGGGTTTAGTGTCAATTTTAACAGAGTGTGTTGTACACACATGAAGAAAGGTGCGTCAACTTATAAAATGATGACACGTGTATTTTCTTAATTAATTTTTATAACTTTCTTTTTTTTTTGCCAGAAATTAATCTTTAATTTTTAATAAATTTTAATCAAAATTAGATTAAAAAAGAAAAAATCTTTCCCTCTTCATCATCGTTTTTCCCAGCCCACAACAATCAAGATTTATCCGCCATCTCTCCCACCATCTCTCGGCGCCCCCCCCCCCCTCCCCCCTTCCTGCCCTGCCCCACTCTCCCACCATCTCTTCACCCACCCCTCCCACCCCTCCCCCCCACCCCACAAATTCCTGCCATGCCCCACTTTCCCAGAATCCCACCATTCTTCCTTGCCTGCACCCCACCCCTCGCCCCCTGTCCGTCCCTCCCCCCACCCCTCTGCCCCAAAAGTGGTTAGATCCTTTTTCCTTCCCTCACCATCCCTCCTCCCTCCTCATTTTTCTCCTTCTAAAAGTATCCCCCTCCAAACCAAGTGTTAAGATCCATGGCTCCATAAAGGATGGGTCTTTGATAATCTTTGGAATCAATGAATTTTTTGACATTGGTTTGAAACGTGATCTTTTTCCTCCTCTCGTCTTGACGACACAAATGATTTTTTATATTAGGAGTTTCGGTTAGGGTTCTTTCTTTCCTCCTCCTATTGATTTTCTTTCATTTTTGTTTCCTTGACTGTTAAAGTTTTGGTATTGGGTTTAAGTTTACCTTATGTATTCTGGCATTGTCCATTTTCGTTGTTGCACTTTGGTTCAACTACTACTTTGTTTTGTTAATGAATCTTTTAACTTGTTGGAATCATTTATTGCTGTATATATTTTTTACCAAATTTTTTTTAAATCGAATAAATTTAATAGAAATTTTGGCCGTAGTTCGTTTCAGGCGACGTATCCTCCGTTTGTGACCGGTAACTGGGTTTAGTGCTGTTGTTTGTGGCCAGTATCTGGGTTTAGTGTCGGTAACTGGGTTTGGTGTTCTTCATGTTCTTAAATACTTTTAATGCTTTAATGTTTTTAGAATTTTAAAAGAATTTATCAGAAGAAAAAAAAAAGGCTAACGAATTGTTAAAGTTGACAGCGCGTGTAAAACACACACGTTAAAAATACTTGACATATCCTTATTTGACCCATTACGAAAAGATTAGACCTTTATTTGACAAAATTGAAAGATTGGATACCAAATTGAGATTTTTCGGAAAGATAAGGCATTGATTTGACCTTTTAGCCTTAAAACAATAACTTTTGGGTATATGGTGATACGTTTGAAATTTTTGTTTAATTACTTTAAAATTTACCGCGTAAATGTCATCTCCCATGCTTCTTTATTTTTAAAATACCTTGTTTTTTAATAACTTATACTCTATCATGATATTAAATGGTTTCACTTTTCTAGAAACTTGCTAAGAATTTGTCTTTTGAACTGAAGAATTAGACCATTATCGAGCAAAAAATCAAGAAAATAAAAAATTTAAGATTAATTGTATTGATTAAGTCTTAAAACCAAAAAGGAAATAAATCATTTAAGTTTTCAATGTAATATTTCAAACCAAAAAACAAAAAGGAAAGAATGACAATCAAAGTATGAAATTAATGTGTAAATCAAAGCTTTAATATTAAAAATAAAAACAAATAGAGAAAATTAAGGAGATCATTCACTACTAGAAAATATGTCTATTGCGATGTACAAACCTCGGACAAACAAGTTAGTAATAGAAAACACTTTTTACGACGAAATCTATGACAATATTGCGACAAACGCATTAATCTAGAAAAAATTGAAAATTTTTTCTAATGGAACGAAACCCGAGTTGGTCACAAATGTCGTCACAATACTTTTAGCGGCAAATAATTTTTACACACGAAAGCTCACAATGAACAAAATTTGGTCACATTTACCCTAGGATAAAAAATTTCTGTGCGGGAATGCTAGAATTATTTATTTGTGACTAAGATTGCGACAAACCGATGATGTACATTAATTGACACACCCGAACCTAATACGACTTTTTCGTACGAACGGAATAGTATAAGACGGTGTATTAAGTGGATAATACATCGGTTCGGATGTGTCTAATTAAGACGAGAAGTTCAAATTAGGATAAGACGGTGCTGGAAGATAAAGTAATTAACCGTGCATGGAAATTAGTAAATGTCAAAAAGACCTCCAATTAAGTCCCTAGAAATTTATTATGGGCCCCGTTGGCACAAGAAATCAAAGGATTTAGCCAACGGGTGAAAATGAACGAAAGTTGAAAAAGGGAAAAAAGTTTGACCCTGAGGCCCGAGTAGACCCGGTGTCGGGCTCCTCTATAAATAGAGGAAACCCGAAGCTTTTCCTCATTTCTCTTTTTTCTTTTTCTTTCATTTTCTTTTCTTTTCTCTCTGGAGCCAAACGGAGGTATTTTGGACTTTTGGCAGATCCGGACAATCTGGCCTGCAAAACAAGGTGAGTTTCTAATACGTCATTCTACTCACCTTGATCTACGTTATATTAAGTTTCCACGCATTTCCATACATCGGTTTAGTGTAGATATGAGTTTTTAGTTTTTAGCTAGTTTAATTTTTAAAACTTAGATCGGCGGATATCGGGCTAGTGAAATAAGGTGAGTTTTTAGTATGTTATAGTACTCACCTTAATCTACGTCATACTCTGTTTTCACGTATTTCCATGCACCGGGTGAGAGTAAATTCGATATTTAGTCAATATAAGCTAAATCTCAATTTTACGAAAATTAGATTGGTGTTTCTTGTTTCTGCCTCGGTGTATCTGTCATGATGCCATGAGGATCACCTCTCTAAGTTTGTACGTCGAAAGGAGGAGAAATGAGTGAGAAAACCGAGGGAGAGACAGGCCGAGGAACAGGCCGATCGAGTCCCCGTTTAGATATTTTTATATTATATTATTATATTTAAGTTATTTATATATTATATTAATATATCTTAGATATTTATATATTAAATCATTATAATATATAAAAATCTCGTAGGAGAGGTTTTTGAGCCTAATTTCGAGTAGAACTTGGCCCAACCCATGTGGGGCCCAGTCCAGTCCGAATGTGGGGCCCACGGCCCCCGGGGCATTTTGGTAATTTTTCGTCTAGAGTCCAATTTTAGCCCCGAAACCTCCTGGACACTTTTCTAAACCCCAAATCACATTCAAGGCCAGTCGTAGGTCATGCTAAAGCCTCATAGGTACATTTACAGTTTAATTATGAATGCTAACATATTTCCGTGTACTAGGGCTCCGAGTGAATCGAATGCAATGATGCTCCGAAGGTTGAGCTACATGGAGCGCTTGGGAGTATACAAATCTTCAATACTATGAGTGGCCTAGACTTCTTTGTTTAGCCACTGGGAACAAAGGTTTTAAAAAGCTTTTAAAAACATAAATATCTTCAAAGGTTTTGGGATACTGGAATTCCACACACACACAGTTGCTTGTAATATACCCACGTAGACAGTGGGATGTTTTCAAAGAAAATGTAAAGACTTATATGTGTGTGTTTATATGTTTTAAATGTATATGTTTTATACATATATATATATAAATGAAATATTTTTATTATTATGATTTACGAGGGTACGATACTGTGGAAGATGAGTGATTGAGTGAGCTAGTGGTGGTGGTGGGTTGCGGTCCAACAGCCAATAGCTAGCAGAGGCTCCTCGGTGCTCCAATATATACGGGAGCGTGGACCGAGTTGGAGAGAAAGCATACAAAATTCTCCGCCGTGGACCGCTGATGCGCGTCGTAACACAACAAAATTAACCTTACTAATCTACTATGCAGCAGGGTAAGCAAGGATCGATCCCACGAGGAAGGTTATTTAATTTCACACTACTTACTAAGCATATATCAAACTAAACAAGAATTTAAAGGGGGATTTTGTATTGGTGTTGAAAATAATATGTAAGGATTTATCAAGAATGACAATAATAATGCAATACATGATAAAACAAAGCCTCCAACCTATTATATGATCAATCTTTTAACCTAGCACTTGATCATTGATTCACTAATCAAACATTCTACTCATAATTGGTTAACCCCATGGATTTGAAACCAGCTTCAAATCCATGGATCTTTTCTAATGTTGATTAACCTTGAATCTATGTTCACTATTAATCCTTCCTCTTATGGCTAACTTGAATCCTAGCAATCCAAATTCAAGCCTAGAAGAGCAATAAGCTATGGAAAGATAAAAGCTAACAACAATCAATAAGAAACCCAGCATTCATTATTCTAATTGCATCTTCAAATCTCTTTGAATGTAAAACATCCTATTGCTACTCAAGTTCTAAGAACTCCCCAAACTCTAGCATTGGAGTTCAAAGATTAGCATGATAATGAGCTACTCAATCAATCATTTGCAACTAATTAACTAAGCAACCCAAAAGACAAGATAACAAACATGATCATCATCTTTAAAGCACAAGAGATAGAAGAACAATCAATGAACAAGAAAGCATTAAGAACAAGAACCTCACAAATGAAGATCAAAGTGATTGAATCTTATAATAGATTGGAGTAATAGAGTTTTGCTAAACGAAAATTACAAGAAGAAAAGAACCCAGCAAAAATAAAAACTAAAAACTGAACTCCTCTCAGTTGCCTCTTCTCCCTCTGTTATAAGCTCCACACCCCCTTGTTCTCTCTCATTCCTAGGAGATAAGAAAAGAAATCCTAAGAATAAAATAAAATAAAGTAGAGGCCACTAAGGAAGGAAGGAGACAAAGTCTGAGGAAGTTGGGGATTTTTTTTATGCCTTTTCTCCACTTAATCCCCGGGATATGTTCCCCAAGGATTTGATATTGGAATGAAAGCACTCAAGTGGGTCTGCCGCCGTTTTGACTCTATTAGCCGTCGACGTCTACATATTTGCCCGTCGACAGATAGGCTTGTTTTCTTCATATTTTTCCCAGCTCGATTGATCCGTCGACGTGCACATCTTTAGACGTCGACGGATATGTGTTTAGCCTTTTTGTACTCGAAGTCAGAGATTTCTACCCGCCGACGAATAGGCTTAGGGACGTCGACGTCTGGCATTGGGAACTCCTTGGAATTTCTGGCTGTGGACATCCACCTTCAATCCGTGGACGGTTGCTTTGGATTCCAGAACCATAGTTATTGAGTAGCTTGTCCGTCGACGTCTAATGAGTTACCCGTCGACGGTCATGCAGGTGCAAGTGATCCCGTGTCCATTACTCGAGCAACCGTCGATGTCTACGTGGTTACCCGTTGACGGCTCCGCAAGTTTGTTCAATTAAGCATGGAAATTATCCCCTTTTAGTTCAAACTTCATTCTTCCTCTTAAGTACACCTACAAGGAAAAATTGAGCTAACTTAGGCCTCCCAGCATTAAAATATGAGAAAGAGGAGTGATCTTAAGTTCCAAATTAAGGAATAAAAAGGAGTTTAACAAATTCCCCCACACTTAAGTATTACTCGCCCTCGAGTAAGCCTAGAGAAAAAGGGAATGAACAAAATAACCCCTAAAAAAGAAAACCACAAAAAGTTTAAGCTATTTAACTCTCAAATTAGATTTCAGAGGAAATTCATGCGGTATATAGAAGCATATTGTAAAGCAAAAAAGAGCATAACAATTCAAGAATCAAGATAATTAAGAAATGATGGAAGCAATTACCTTCAACCAAACATGTTTGAATAGAATAATTCATCACTAGAAATCCCTCATTCACTCAAGTGTGTTTCATGGTGCGCTCAATCTTTGCATGAAAATAGACCTACCATAAGCTTGCTGGTCTACCTCATCTCCACTACTTCAATATGCACATCATGGATGAAAAGATGAAAAAGATGAAATGGGGTTGTAATGAGGTCTTGGTTGAGTAAGCTATGAAGAAAAGGGTTAAGGAGCTCAATTAAAAGTCTCTTCAAAACTTAGTATCATATCAAGCTATCGGGAAGAAAATGAAAATGGCATTCAAATTTTTATAGCCCGACTCTTTTGACTCACTTATTCCACCTTTTTCTTTTCATTCCTCTTTACAATGAACCAAAGAGATGTTGATTGCTTCTATTGCGCCATTCTTTATGCATTAGGATTCTTTTGGGCACATTTTTGAAATTTAATATATTTTGAACATCTCACTTCTACAACTTTTTCTTAATTGGCCAATTCTCGAGGCGAAAATACCCTCCACACTTAGACTTATTGTTACTCTTTTGTCAAGAACATAAAAATCATTGATGCGTGTCGCAAAGCACCAAAAATAACCTTACTACTCTAGCATATAGTTAGGGAAGCAAGGATCGATCCCACAAGGAACTATCCAATTTATCATTACTTTCACGAAGCATAAATCAAACTAAACAATAACTTAAAGAGGAGTTTTATGTTGGTGTTGAAAATAATATGTGAGGTGTTATCAAGAATGACAATAGTCATGCGATATATGAAAAGATAAGGTCTCCAATCTATTATATGATCAATCTTTTATCCTAACATTTGATCATAGATTCACTAATCAAATATTCTTATCATCAATTGGATAACCTCATGGAATTGAAACCAGCTTCAAGTCCAAAAACCTTTCTCAATATTGATTAACCTTGAATCTAGGTTCACTTTTAATCCTTCTTCTTATGACTAACTTGAGTCCTAGCAATCCAAATTCAAGTCTAGAAGAGCAATAAGCAATGGAAAGGTGAAAGCTAACAACAATCAATAACAAACCCAGCATTCATTATTCCAATTGCATCTTCAAATCTTTTTGGATGTAAAAACATCCTCTTGCTACTCAAGTTCTAAGAAACCCCCAATTCTAGCATTGGAGTTCAAAGATTAGCATGCTAATGAATTACTCAATCAATTATTTGCAACTAATTAACTCAGCAATACAAAAGACAAGATAATAAACATGATAATCATCTTCAAAGCTCAAGAGATAGAAGAACAATCAATGAACAAGAAAGCATTAAGAACAAGAATCTCACAAATGCAGAAAATAGAGATTGAATCCTATAATAGATTGGAGTTTTGAGAGTTTTGCTTAAACGAAAATTACAAGATGATTCTCCTCAAACCCAGCAAAAGATGCAAACTTAAAGACTGAATCAACTCCACTTTCCAGCTGCTTCTTCACATTTTCGGATCTCTGTCTCCAGCTGCCAGCCCACACTCCACTGCTCTTCCATAATTCTTCCCATCTGAGGTGAGGAATCTTAAGAATAAAATAAGCTAAAGTAGAAGCCATTTGAGGAAAAGAGGGGGACAACTCTGGGATTTAGTTATGGCTCCTCTCCACTGAATCTCCGGAATGTGTTTTTGAATGGTTTGATAGTGGAATGACAGCATTTAAATAGATCTGTCGGCGTTTTGACTGTGTTAGCCGTCGACGTCTAAGTGTCTGCCCGTCGACGGCTCTGCTTGTTTTCTTCATATTTTTTCTTCAGTTCGATCGATCCGTCGACGTCCAAATACCTGCCCGTCGACGTCTAAGTGTTTAACCTTTAAGTATTCGAAGTCAGAAACTTCTACCCGTCGACGTCTAATGACTAGCCGTCGACGTCTAGCATGATGAACTCCCTGGAAATGTTGGCCGTGGACGTCCAGCTTAAGATCCGTGGACGGTTGCTTTGGATTCTGGAATTGTGGTCATCAAGTAGCTTGTCCGTCGACGTCTAGATACCTGCCCGTCGACGTCTAAGTAGGTGCAAGTGATCCCGTCGTTCATTTCTCGAGCAGCCGTCGACGTCTAAGTGTTTGCCCGTCGATGGCTCTGCATGTTGGTTCAATTAATCATGGAAATTATCCCTTTTTAGTTCAAATTTCATTTTTTTCTTTTAAGTACACCTGCAAAGCAGAATTAAGCTAATTTAAGCCTCCCAGTATAAAAGTAGGAGAAAGAGGAGCGATCTTAAATCTTAAATCCTAATTTAAGTAATAAAAAGAGGTTTAACAATCATACAAGTCACTAATCTCACTAAGCTGAAGATACAAGGTGAGAGAACTTGTTTTTCTTTTGATGCTTGAGGTTGTTGTTTTAGGGAAATTAAGTTTCATCAACAAAAATGAGGCTAAAATCATTTTAGGCTCAAGGGGTTCTCTACATTGGTTTTTCGCAAGGGTTGGTCAATTTGGCTCAAGCTCAGCTTTAATCTTAACCATATTCTCAAACATGCATGCATTACATGTAATTTCAACAAGGTATAAAGCAAGTTCTAGAGGGATATAGTCATGCAAGATAAAATTTTACTCTCAAGAATAAAAGAGATTGTAGTGCAATCTTAAGGCTCATATCTCTCACAAGGTTGAAGAATCCTTATTCTAATCAAACATATTCGGCTCAAGAGAATTACTACAAGTTGCTTAAAAATCAAGAAGCAAGAAATCTTAAGGCTCTTTTCCAATTTAAACTATGCTTATATTTACTTCATGAACAACTTCACATTCTAATTTGCAATTTAACTATCAAAAAGCTACAACTCCTAATTAGCAAAAGTTTCAGTTACTAAAGCCCCCCCACACTTAGAATAAGCATTGTCCGCAATGCGGTCTCGACAATAAATCAAGTAAATGAGAGGTATCACAGAGCAGTACCTTGATGCTATCGAGGAAGGAAATGAAGGAAATGAAGGCCAGCAATTGCAATCAACAATAATGGGGCAAAAGTAACAAAAGGAAGATTAAATTGCCATCAATCGAAATTAGGAGTTAAAAGGTTGATAGTTAACTAAAATCCAAAAGTTAAAGAGCTGAAATGTACGAAAACTAGAAGTTAAAGTCTGGCAAAGTTAAAAGAGATAATAAAAAGTAAGATGCATGCATGAAAATGCTAGCACAATGCGCTAAAGTTCACTGAGGCGGTGGTGGAGGCTGATTATGGAAGGCCAGAATCTGATCGAGTTTGGTGTGGAGTGAGTGAACGTCATCAGTCAAGCGTGTTACGTCCCCTTGTAGTGTAATGAAATTCTGGCCCATGTTCTGGCACCAACCGAGCACCTGAGATTGAAATTGGTGCTGAGGTATTGGCCTATTGCCAACCGGTAGCTCGAAGGGAGGGGGAGCTTGCTGATCTTGCGGATGTGCGTGCTCTTCGCCTTCTTCATCACCTTCAGCTGGCTGGTCTTGCATATTCGGGGGCTTAGTCCAAAGCCCTCTCGCTTGGACATAACCAATGTAGACACTTGTTTTTAAATTTTAATTAGTTAATTAGCTGATTAATTGGTTAATTAGTCAATTAATTAATTGATCATTTCTATAAAAAAATTAATTAATTGATCATTTCCAAATTTTATTTTACTTTTTCTTTTTTAAGTTTAGTTTATTTTTGTTTATTCCTATTACTTTATTTTACTTTATCTAATTTTAATTTCATCTTGTTAATTTCCAAGTAATTTTGAACCTGAAACCGGGAAGCCAAAGCACCAAGTCAATTCGGTTCCCATGCAAAGCCAAATAAGCCAAAGGCCACGAACATCACCATCACACCGAACTATTACCCAAGTAACTTTTCCCACAAAATCACCAACACCATCTCATTGTCATGGCAGCAGATTATATGGGCTGTAAACCTCCAAAGAAAGCACGAGGAAAGATAACCATTTGGCTCTCATTAGCTCTACCAAGATTGCTATGTTTTGGAACATAAGACTCTTAACACCCGTGACCTTTCCATTCTCTCTCCTCCCACCTAAACTTTCAGCTGAAAATTTAAAATTCCCACCTTCCATTGCCTCAAATCCATCACTTCATTCGCCCCCACCTCCTGTTCCACCACCTAAACTTTCAGCTGCAAATTTAAAATTCCCACCTTCCCTTGCCTCAAATCCATCACTTCATTTGCCCCCACCTCATGTTCTACCACCTAAACTTTCAGCTGCAAATTTAAAATTCCCACCTTCCCTTGCCTCAAATCCATCACTTCATCCGCCCCCACCTCTTTTTCCACCACCTAAACCTTTAGCTGCAAATTTAAAATTCAAAGAGGTTTAACACGGGGGCCCTTTCAACAATTCCAAAACCAGCACATGCCCACTCATCAGCCTGCTTAATAGCTGCCACCCCGTCTCTCACTAGAAGACACCCCTTGCAGAAAAAAATGTAAAGAGGGGGGCCAAGCAAAGAAAAAACGTAGAGAAGTAGGCCAACCAAAGAAAAACTTACAGAGGGGGGCCAAGCAAAGAAAAAAGAGACAAAGAGAGGCCAAGCAAAGAAAAAACGTAAAAAGGGGGGCCAAGCAAAGAAAAAAATGTAAAGAGTGGGGCCAAGCAAAGAAAAAACAGAGAGAGAGGGGGAGGCCAAGCACAGCCGATCAAAAAAAAAGGGAGGAGAGAAAAAAAAAAGCAAGGGAAAAGCTAGAAGGAAAATTAAAGGGCTTACTCTCCATCTCTATTGTCATTTTTTTTGTTATTGTTGTTCATCGCATTCCCAATTGCTAACCATCGTTTCGTGTGCGCCCATCTTTTCTTCCATCAACAAATCCATTCACCACTTTCATTATCCCTTTCAAGATTCATCCCAAACACGAAAAGGCAACCCGCACAGGAGAAGAAGAAGAAGAGCAACAGAAAAAATTGGAGAATGAAGAAAGGGGATTTTAAAAGTCTCCTGCGTCAACGTCAGAGGGGCTCCACAGCTTCTTTAGGTTGTCTAGTTAGTTGTGTAGGTATGCTTCCAATCTTCACGTTCATGTTGTGATGTTCTTTTATCAGTGACTTTCTTAAATATTTTTAGTGTATTGGCTTGGTCATGGATGCTCTTCGTTTGTAATAACTTTAAGTATTTCTCTTGGATGATGGCTTTCATAAGAAATTATGGCCATAAAAAAATAATAAATAAGTATGATAAAAAAAGTAAAAGAGAAGTATACGACGGGGGTGGAGATGAATAGAACTTGTTTTAAAGCAAGTTAATAAAAATAAATTAATAAAAACGGTGGGAGTGGGGTCAAAACAAAAAAAAAAGAAGGAGGAATAGGTCCTAGTTTAGGTGTGGTAGATGATCCGTAAAATAAAAGAAAGAAGAGGGATTAGTCAATTAGGTGTTAATGGTAGGTAAGAGAAGATGGCTTTGCACAGAGTTTTCTCTTAATTGAAAAAGAGGAGACGAGAGAGTGGGGCCGAAACTTTATGTTTCGACTTAATTGTTTTGGTTGCATCAGAAGCTAAAATCCTTCCGCAATAAGAGTTCTTTCAGTTGTAATGTCTTTCCCATGTTTAGCCATTTTCGTAGTTTTGGCCTTTTCCAATTTTAGAAGAGTTCTTTTAATGATTGATTTATCACGTGTTGGGCATGGAATTTGTAGGATCAACGAAAAAACGTTGGACATTTTTTTTTTGGACGAGTCTATTTTTCTTTTGTTTATTACTCTTATGAAAAAGGATGGAGTTGAATCAAGTATCGATTGGACAAATAATAAGAATAAAAAGAGATATGTAGGTAATAGAGGATTTTAACGGAAGAAACTTCTCAAAAATTGAGATGATAATGATAAATATAAATAATAAAAATTGATTAATTGTAAGCCTTTGGACATGCATTTACATTCTTTATTGTCATATTATTATTGTCATCCACGCGAGTAATGATATGCAGGGATAGTGAAGGTCCAATCATGGAATCCGGTTCGGGAAGGTGAAAATTCACACCCAATTTGGGTTGCTAGGTAAGAGACCCGCTTTGAATCGGACCCAGAATTGGGCGAGATTCACAATAGGCCTTGACAAAATCCTTGCTATTCTCATTTTAAAATTAATAAGTATCCAATAAAGATAACAACTTTTCAAAAAAAAAACCAACCAAACAAAAAGGAAAATTATAAAGACATTTTTTTAAGGCCTAAATATTATTAAATTAATCGGTATCGTCATCTTGACGGGCGTTGTGGGGGTGCTCATCCTTCCCCTCACGTAACCGTACTCCTGACTCCAGTTCTCCGTTCCGCAGCCTGGGACCTACCCAACTTAAGTACGCCATCTAACGGCCAATGCTAAGTTAGGTAGATTCTTAATAGGTGACTAACCGCAACTAAACAAAAATGGTTAGTGGCGACTCCGTAAAATTCACTTAAGTCCCAAATCCCTCGTCCTCTCTGATAACGTTGCGACAGTTTGGCGACTCCAGTGGGGACTGGTTAGAGAGTCAAGCCGAGAATTATTTTAATAATTATTTAGGCCTTAACTTTATTTATTTTATTGTTTTTTAAATTTTATTTTAGCATTTTGATTGCATGATTTTGCATCTCATTTTGGTAAATGCAAGATATTAAATTGGATCCTAGTTTGCATGTTAGGAATTTGATGCTTTATTTGCTAATGAATGTACATGTTTTCTTGTGTTACTAATTTCTTTGTCTCTTGTTTGTGAATAGAAGTTTACTCCTTGTTGATGAATGTTGAATTTTGGTATGTTAGTAAATTGGGAAGGTTTGTATGTTCCTTTGCACACACTCACATTTGCATTACATGCATCCATAATTGGATATTACCTATTTAGGAGGGGGCAAAGTAGCTTACTCGCGTGGGGCAACTCCTCATAGTGAGTTTCTAAGCGAAAAACCCCCACTCAGACTGAATCCTTTCCAATGAGCCTATAATGGGTTAGGATTGGAAGCCTTACTAGCCTATGATAGATGGCGAAATAAGGACAGTCTGGGCACCTTTAGATGGCGTGACCATAATCATCATGTAGGTCAACTGTGAGTAGCCAAATTTAGGTAGGGCCAAACCCTTGATAAGTGTAACCTTGAAATAGGGCACTTGAATGAACAACTCCTATCCTTTGTACTACTTGAGCTTTTGTGATAAGGATGGTAGAATGGCCAAGCATTTTCGACCATATTAGGATGACTATCTACCCTCAGAGCATAACTACTTGATTTTTTCTAAATTAAATAAAATAGGGCAATTTCTTCACCAAGAAAGTTACTATTCTTTGTATTTTGTATAAGTGGATATTAACTTGTTTTTTTAGCATTATACATTTTCTGTTTTCATTAAAAAATGGTGTAAAAAAAAGCTTTTAAATAAAAAATGTTCATTTTCTTTTTGGGGTATTAGGTGATTTTGATTCGCTCTTATTGGCCATCCGATCTTGTCATGTGTTAAGTCTCTGAAATGTCATTTTTTCATCACTACATCACTGTGCATTTCTTTTATGCATATATTTACATTTGTTAGAATATCATGTATTTTCTGTGTATCAATTTATGTATCAAATCAGGAAAGCATATTGTATATATTTTGCATGTACATGGCTTTTTTTTCAATGAATTGGTCACTCGAAAAGATACAAAGAATATAATTGGGTATGAAGTTTTCAACAATACCATTTGAGTAAGTGAGAGATCTTTGGTGAATTTGAATAAACTGTCTGTATTGCAACCCAAAATGATAGAAGCTTGGATAAATACCCTTGAGGCTATTTAGGAGGAGCTTAGGCATGAAGTACCCAAACAAGTTGCCAAAATGATGCAAATGATTGAAATTAGGGCAACAAGGACCCTTTCCTAGAAGTTTCTTTCCAACAAACCTATACAAGTTCCCGTCAGTTTGAATATGTAAGCTCACAACAGTCAAAACATGCCAATGAAGTCGCTTCCAGCTCGAAAATCTTTTTGGATGATGCAATCTCGAAACAATGGTCTGCTACTCCATACCTTGCCTCACTGATCATCACTTTCTGCTCTCTGAATTATTAGTGTCTTATTTTACCAATTGTCATCTTTCTCTCATTCTCCGAGTGTTAGTATTTTGTCCAGTAGCAGCACTTTGTCTTGACCCCAAAAAAAAATCCTCATAACAAAAATCTACCATTCAATGTCAATGCTTTGTTTCGCTAACTACCATTCTTCGTAAATTTGCCAAATGTCAATATTTTGCCTCAACAATCAGTATTTTTCCATCAAACTATCAACACTATGCACCACCCACCAATCATCATTGTTTTTCAGGCACTTAAAGTTAGTGAATAAAGCAATAATCTGCACTCTTACCTTAACCAACCTTTCTTTCAACCCAATCCCCATGGTATTAACTATGCTTAGCTACTAATGCAAGTATTAGTAGTTCAACTTGTCATTCAGTCAACCATTGCACATGACAAACAATAAAACACAAGAACCATCAAAAGCAGCAACAGTCTGATCCAATTCCAATAACTTACGGAGAGTTTTTCCTTTTGACTTCTTCAGCAATAGGCTTTGACCAAAGGACAAGTGAAATTGCTACAAAGTGGTATGATGCCAAATGTCAGTGGAAAACCACATAGAATACCACATACATATCCAAGGCACTCAAGGGAGGATTGAACGACATTGAAGGAAGCACGAGCTCTGATTAAATCTGGCCAATTGAGCTTAAAAAAAGAACAGACGGTCTGTATTCCACATCAAACGGGGCCAACGCAGCTTGTCTGGACCACGGACAGTCTTGATCTTCTTCCTCTTCATCAGTGCCTTCATACATAGAGCCTACATTGGGAATACAGAAATGCTCCCAGAGGAATTCCGCATTGATGGTGATCTTTTTCTTTAACACCATGGTCTGAATCTCAAGCAAGTCAGCCCCCTTGTTCTTGATATTGGCGTAGAAGAGGACTGCTAAATCGGGGTAGTACTCGCCCTTGATGTTGAGCATAGTGTCCCAACCCACGTCATGGAAAAGATTGACTAAGTTGAACTGATGAGCAATAAGGGGATCCACTGTCTTCTCCACAATTTGACGAGAGGACTGATGATCTCTAAACCACTGTTCGCATTTTGGAGAGGAAAAATCATTGGCCACAGTGGGTACGGAAGCTGAAGCCGGGGCCTTGCCCTTGGTAGCCTTCAAAGCTCGTGATGCCTTGGAAGAACTAGATTGACCCTTAGACCTGGGAGGTGGTGGGGGTTCGGTGGGGGCTTGGGATTTGGATTGGCGAGGTCGTTTAGACATTTTGTCGAACAGTGAGAATGTCGAATAGAAATCCAACTAGAGTGTTAAACACAACCCAATTTGCTTCAAAAATCCCAATTGGAAATTTCGCCCAATTTGGCTCCAAGAACACCAATCTCTGAATGTGTTGAATTGGATGGAAGGGATGTGAAGAGGAGTGGATGGGAGTGGTGTTTTCAGTGAGAAGGGAGTGGGTTTGGTGTAATTGGGTTGGAAGATTGGTGAATGTTGAAGGTAGTAGAGGTTGGTTGGTTTTGGAGGGAGGGTTTCGGTTTTTAATGGGAGAATAGTGTTGTGGCGAAAGTGATGGCTGATGAGGGTTAAAAAGGGTGAAATTCGACTGATCCGTCGACGTCTAACGCCTAGCCGTCGATGGCTAAACATTTCTGACTTAGGCCAATTCGATTCCCCATTTCATCCGTCGACGTCTAACTTTTGTACGTCGACGTCTAAATGTTTCTGACTTTAACGATTTTCTGTTCCAAAACTCATCCGTCGACGTCTAAATATATACCCGTCGACGTCCAAATATTTCTGACTTCTCAAATTTTCCCGTGACTGACCAATTCGTTGATGTCCAAATTCATACCCATCGACGTCCAAATGTTTCTGAACCCAATAAGACCCTTGATTCTGCCCTCTTTGCTCAATCTCGAAATTTTCAGACTTTGGAGTGCAAAGAGCCAGAGAAATGCCACTTGTGCAGATCATAATTCGAACAGCCTCACCCAAATTGAACCTCATGAACTCTTAGCTAGATGTGGATGGAATGAATGCATGCAAAAGCACAGGAAATAAAAGGAGGAAAGAAATACATTACAGCAAGTGAAGGAATAACTTGGGTTGCCTCCCAAACAGCGCCTTTGTTTAACGTCGTTGGCTCGACTGGAGGACCAGCTCAAGGAATATATGTAGGGTCAGTGAAGAGAATGTCCTCTATGGAAGAAACCGAAACTCCTTCATAATATGGCTTCAAGTGATGTCCATTGACCTTGAAGACTTTGGAAGTAGCCAAACTTTGGATCTCCACCGCTCCATGATCAAATACTTTAGTCACTATGAATGGGCCTATCCACCTACTCTGGAGTTTTCTGAGAAAGAGATGTAGTTTAGAGTTGTAAAGCAACACCCTTTGGCCTTCACGAAATGTTTTGTTCTTCAGAAGCTTGTCGTGGTAAGCCTTGGTGCGTTCTTTGTAGGTGAAAGAGCTCTCATAAGCATCATGGCGTAGTTCCTCGAGCTCTTGAAGCTGAAGCTTTCTATGAATCCCAGCCTCATCAATGTTCAAGTTGCACTTTTTGATGACCCAAAGAGCGCGATGTTCTAACTCTACTGGCAAATGGCACGCTTTTCCATATACCAAGTGGTAAGGAGACATGTCAAGCGGCGTCTTGTAGGCAGTTCGATATGCCCACAAAGCGTTTTCAAGTCTTTGACTCCAATCCGCCCAGTTAGGGTTAATTGTCTTTTGGAGGATGGCTTTGATTTCTCGATTTGAGATCTCGGCTTGACCACTAGTTTGCGGGTGATATGCAGTAGACACCTTATGAGTAACTCCATACTTCTTCAAAAGAGAAGCCATAAGCTTGCTACAGAAGTGAACACCTTTATCACTAATAAGGACACGGGGCACTCCGAAGCGAGAGAAAATATTAGACCTGAGAAACTCACAAACCACTTTAGAATCATCAATTCGGGTGGCTTTAGCTTCCACCCAACGAGATACATAGTCACAAGCCAATAGAATGTAAACAAAGCCATTGGACTTAGGGAAAGGTCCCATAAAATCAATTGCCCAAACATCAAAAATTTCACAAATTACAATTGAATTCAGGAGCATTTGGTCTTTATATGTGATTTTTCCTACCCTTTGACAATTATCACAGGATTTGCAAAAGGTGTGAGCATCTCTAAACAAGGAAGGCCAATAAAAACCACATTCTAGGATTTTCCTAGCAGTTCTTTGGGGGCCAAAATGACCTCCACATGCATGTGAATGGCAAAAAGATAAAACACTAGAAATTTCATGAACAGGGATACATCTCCTAATGATTAAATCACTACAATGTTTCCATAGGTAGGGATCATCCCATACATAAAATTTAGCATCATGTTTAAGCTTATCCCTCTTTGCTTTAGGAAAACCACTAGGAAATTCTCTAGTGACCAAGTAATTGACAATATCAGCATACCAAGGAATTTGCACATCAAAAGCACAGACCATTTCATCAGGAAATGAGTCATTGATAGAAGAAGTTACCTCAGAACTTACCAACCGGCTGAGGTGGTCAGCTACCAAGTTTTTCGCACCCTTTTTGTCCTTGATTTGAAGGTCAAATTCTTGGAGAAGAAGGATCACATGAATCAATCTAGGTTTAGCTTCCTTCTTAGCAAGGAGTTTCTTAAGGCCTGCATGATCAGAGAACACAACCACCTTGGTGCCAAGCAAATAAGATCGGAATTTGTCTAGAGCAAAGACAATAGCGAGAAGCTCCTTCTCAGTGGTGGTGTAATTTTTCTGAGCGTCGTTCAACATGCGTGAGGCATAATAAATGACATGAGGAATCTTGCCATCAAGTTGGCTAAGCACTGCTCCCACAACCATATCACTTGCATCGTACATAAGTTCAAAAGGTTGGTCCTAGTTGGGAGGTTGCAAGATGGGGGTTGATGTAAGAGCATTCTTCAACTTGTCAAAGGCCTCTTTACATGACTCATCAAAATGAAAGATGACATCTTGTTGCAACAGACGGCACATGGGGGCTGCGATCTTAGAGAAATCTTTGATGAAACGCCGATAGAAGCCCGCATCGCCAAGAAAGGATCGAACTGATTTGACTGAGGAAGGATAGGGCAAGTTTTGAATGACGTCAACTTTAGCTTTATCCACTTCAATGCCCTTAGCTGACACTATGTGGCCTAAAACAATTCCTTGAGTAACCATAAAGTGGCATTTTTCTAAATTGAGAACCAAATTTGTCTCAATGCACCAGCCAAGAATAATAGCGAGGTTAGCCAGGCAACTATCAAAAGAATCCTCATAGACCGAGAAATCATCCATAAAGACTTCAATAATCTTGTCTGCATACTCTGAAAAAATGCTCATCATGCACTGTTGAAAGGTAGCTGGAGCATTGCAAAGACTAAAGGCCATGCGTCTATATGAGAACGTGCCAAAGGGCAAGTGAATGTGGTCTTTTCTTGATCCTCTGGAGCTATCATGATCTGAAAATAACCGGAATACCCATCTAGGAAGCAATAGAAAGCTCTTCCGGCTAACTTCTCCAACATTTGATCAATGAAAGGCAATGGAAAGTGATCCTTCTTTGTAGAGTCATTAAGCTTCCTATAATCTATGCACACCCTCCAACCATTTTGCACTCGTTGGGGTACAAGATCACCACTTGTGTTTTACACCACCGTAACACCGGTTTTCTTGGGCACCACTTGCACAGGACTAACCCATTCACTATCTGAGATAGGATAGATGATACTAACTTGCAAAAGCTTCAATATCTCCTTTTTTACCACTTCCATCATGGGAGGATTCAAGCGGCGTTGAGGTTGCCTAAGTGGTTTGGAATCATCTTCTAATAAGATTCTATGCATGCAAATTGATGGGCTAATACCTTTGATGCCAGCAACCGTCCATCCAATAGCTTCCCTTCTAGCCTTAAGAACTTGTAGAAGTTGAAGTTCTTCATTAGAAGTGAGAGTATTGGAAATGATTACAGAGAGTGTTTCATTCTCACCTAGAAAGGCATATTTAAGATGAACAGGAAGAGGTTTAAGCTCAATGGATGGTGCTTCAATGATAGAGGGGAGAAGTTTGGTGGTAGGGATAGGAAGGTCCATGTAAGAAACATTGGTAAGGTGTGATTTAGATGGGAGTGCGGCCAAAGAAGCTAAGATAGATTGGACATCTTCATCACAGATCTCTTCCTTAAATTCTAGGTTATCATAATCAATGCTCTGAGTTAGAGTATTAAATAGAGGGTCCTCTTGGATGAAATCCAACAGAAACATAGAACATACATCAACAAAATCTTCAGCCATAATAGATTGATCATCCACAGGGTACCTCATGGCATCAAAAAGATTGAATGTGATTACCTTCCCATCAAACTCCATAGAAAGAAGACCTTCATGACAATCAATCTTGGTCCTAGCAGTGCGGAGAAATGGTCGGCCAAGAAGAATAGAGGAGGATGAAGAACATTCCTCACTTCCCATTTTTAGAACATAGATATCCGCTGGAAAGACTAACTCATTGACTTGCACTAGAACATCCTCTAGGACACCCTCCGGATAGACATAAGATCGATCCACCAATTAGATCACAACTCTGGTTCTTGTCAATGGCCCCATGTCCAAAGATAGATAAAGAGAATGTGGCATGAGACTGATGGCAACCCCTAAATCACACATGGCCTTTGGAATTTGAGTCTTTCCAATAGTGATAGGGATGGAAAAAGAACCTTTATCCTTACACTTGGGTGGAAGCTTGTGTTGAAGAACCACTGATACATTCTCACTCAAGGTAATCACTTCATTCCCCTTTAACTTTCACTTATGAGCGCACAAGTCCTTGAGAAACTTAGCATATCTAGGAATTTGCTTAATGGCATCAAGGAGAGGAATGTTAACTTGAACTCGGTGAAAGACTTCTAAGATATCCGGTTCAATGCTTTCTTTGGGTTTCCTTGTTAGTCTTGAGGGAAAGGGAGCCACTCCTTCAGGTCTTAGATTAGGATGGGAAGTATTTGTGTTTGTTTTTGGGTTTTGAGTGGATGTAGAGGCTTTAAAGTCATTTGGTCTAATGGGAAAAGGTGAAACAGGGGTTGTGGATGGGATCCGTCGACATCTAACTTCTTCACCTGTCGACGAACCAAAGTTTCTGGGTAAGTCATTTTCGGATATGTTGCTTGGCCGTCGACGGGCAAGTAATTCATCCGTCGACGGATCTGTAGGGTCAGAAACTAATTCATCCGGCTCCAAGCTTACCCGTTGACGTTCAGGGGTTTTACCCGTCGACGCCTCTTTAAGAACAGGGGAGAAAGATTCCATCTCCCCTTCCAGGTTTTCTTCCTCATTTACTTTGTGTTTTCTTTTCTCCTTCCAATCTGGAATAACTTAACCACGGTCCGCAAGTGTATTGCATTGACATTAGCCTTCGGATTGATGATGGATTGAGAAGGCAGCTTTCTCGAAGATTGGGACTTAAGATCATTAACGGATGTGGCAAGTTACCCAACTTGTCTTTGAAGATCTTCCAAGGAGGTGTTCACTTGTTGAAATTGCAACTTAGTAGCTTCTTGGAAAGATAATTGAGATGATGCTAGTTGAGTCACTAGATCCTCAAGTTTAGATGTAGAGGATGGTGTGGATGAGGGTCCTTGATTAGGTGGGGCATTATGAGAGGAAGCTTGAAATTGGTTGGAATGTGATGGTGTTGTTGGTCTGTTTTGGAAAGCACTAGGCCCTTGTTGAAATTGGGGTCTGGGTTGAAAAGGAGGGGCTACATTGTTTCCATACCTAAGGTTAGGATAAGCTCTCCAACTGAGATTGTAGGTAGGGCAAATGGGTCAAAATTCCTCCTTGGAGGTCCAGGAAAGCCAACAGCATTAACATCCTCAACACTAGGTTCTTGTAAAGTAGGGCATGCATCCGTCTCATGAGTATGCAATGAACATATACCACAAGGACGATAAGTTGAAGACGCATCCATTTGAGACATCATAAGAGAAGTTAACTTGGAGAGTTGATGATTTGTTGAAGCAAGTTGCTGCTCTAATTGAGAACGACCAACTTCATTTACTTGGTGACCAGAAACATCATCATATGCTTGAAAGTTTTGAGAGCTTGATGCCATGGTAGTAATGATCCTCCGAGCCTACTCCGTAGGTTGATCAAGAAGTGCCCCACTACCAACAGCGTCCATGAGTCCTTTGTTCACAGGTAAGAGGCCATTATAGAAATGATTCAGCAAGCACTGCTCAGGAATTTGGTGCTGAGGACAGCTAGCTACCAAATGTTTAAACCTCTCCTAATAATCATAAATAGACTGTGTATTTTTCTGGCGGATGGTGCTAATCTGATTCCTGAGATTGAGTATCTCGGCGGCTGGAAAGTACTTGGTGAGAAATTGCTTCTTGAGTTGCTCCCAAGTAGTTATGGAACTAGGCTCTAATCGATACAACCAAGCCTTGGCAGTATCCGCCAATGTGAATGGAAAAGCACGTAATCAAACTTGCTCCTCTGTCAAGCTACTCGGTTTCAGGGTTGAACAAACCATCAAAAATTCCCTCAAGTGTTGGTAAGGATCTTCACTAGGGAGACCATGGAATGTTGGAAGATAGTGCACAAAGTTAGACTTCAATTCAAAAGCTCCTTCGACTTCCAAAAAAACTATACACAGAGGTTGAAGATTTGGCTCACACTCCAATAACTGTCGAATAGTGAGTGATTTTCGTTCTGGACCGGTGGAAGAACTGGAGGTGGTGGATTATTTAGTGGTTCATTCCATGGTGGCTCCATGATTGGCGAGGAAGAAGAACTCTCAGCTTGCAAAGATGACTTTTTAGTTTGCTCAACAAACCTTCTGATTTCCTTCAAGCTGGTTATGGAAGAATCAAAACTCATACAAAATCTACAACAAAAAAAAAATAAGACCAAAAATGAGTACAAGGAAAGTATACAAAAGGGTAAACCGAATCAAATCAGGGGAAGCAATGGCTAGATAAGTAAGCATACTAACACAATAGATAGTAAAGAAACAAACTTCATTAACACATTGCAGTAATAACGAGATAGACAAACAGAAATATAAGCTAAAATGCTAAGAAAGTGAAGTGAAATGATAAAGCACAATTCCCCAGCAACGACGCCAAAATTTGATGCGCGTCGTAACACAACAAAATTAACCTTACTAATCTACTATGCAGCAGGGTAAGCAAGGATCGATCCCACGAGGAAGGCTATTTAATTTCACACTACTTACTAAGCATATATCAAACTAAACAAGAATTTAAAGGGGGATTTTGTATTGGTGTTGAAAATAATATGCAAGGATTTATCAAGAATGACAATAATAATGCAATACATGATAAAACAAAGCCTCCAATATATTATATGATCAATCTTTTAACCTAGCACTTGATCATTGATTCACTAATCAAACATTCTACTCATAATTGGATAATCCTATGGATTTGAAACCAACTTCAAATCCATGGATCTTTTCTAATGTTGATTAACCTTGAATCTAAGTTCACTATTAATCCTTCCTCTTATGGCTAACTTGAATCCTAGCAATCCAAATTCAAGCCTAGAAGAGCAATAAGCTATGGAAAGATAAAAGCTAACAACAATCAATAAGAAACCCAGCATTCATTATTCCAATTGCATCTTCAAATCTCTTTGAATGTAAAAACATCCTATTGCTACTCAAGTTCTAAGAACTCCCCAAACTCTAACATTGGAGTTCAAAGATTAGCATGCTAATGAGCTACTCAATCAATCATTTGCAACTAATTAACTAAGCAACTCAAAAGACAAGATAACAAACATGATCATCATCTTTAAAGCACAAAAGATAGCAGAACAATCAATGAACAAGAAAGCATTAAGAACAAGAACCTCACAAATGAAGATCAAAGTGATTGAATCTTATAATAGATTGAAGTAATAGAATTTTGCTGAACGAAAATTACAAGAAGAAAAGAACCCAGCAAAAATAAAAACTAAAAACTAAACTCCTCTTAGTTGCCTCTTCTCCCTTTGTTATAAGCTCCACACCCACTTGTTCTCTTTCATTCCTAGGAGATAAGAAAAGAAATCCTAAGAATAAAATAAAATAAAGTAGAGGCCACTAAGGAAGGAATGAGACAAAGTCTGAGGAAGTTGGGGATTTTTTTTATGCCTCTTCTCCACTGAATCCCCAGGATATGTTCCCCAAGGATTTGATATTGGAATGAAAGCACTCAAGTGGGTCTGCCGCCGTTTTGACTCTATTAGCCGTCGACGTCTACATGTTTGCCCATCAACGGATAGGCTTGTTTTCTTCATATTTTTCCCAGCTCGATTGATCCGTCGACGTGCACATCTTTAGACGTTGACGGATATGTGTTTAGCCTTTTTGTAGTCGAAGTCAGAGATTTCTACCCGCCGACGGATAGGCTTAGGGACGTCGACGTCTGGCATTGGGAACTCCCTGGAATTTCTGGCTGTGGACGTCCACCTTCAATCCGTGGACGGTTGCTTTGGATTCCAGAACCATAGTCATTGAGTAGCTTGTCCGTCGACGTCTAATGAGTTACCCGTCGACGGTCATTGATGCGTGTCGCAAAGCACCAAAAATAACCTCACTACTCTAACATGTAGTTAGGGAAGCAAGGGTCGATCCCACAAGGAGCTATCCAATTTATCATTACTTTCACAAAGCTTACATCAAACTAAACAAGAATTTAAAGAAGGGGTTTTGTATTGGTGTTGGAAATAAGATATAAGGAGTTACCAAGTATGGTAATAATAATGCAATGTATGATAAAATAAAACCTCCAATCTATTATATGATCAATCTTTCAACCTAGCACTTGATCATTGATTCACTGACCAAACATTCTTCTCATTAATTGGTTAACCCCATGGATTAGAAACCAGCTTCAAATCCATGAATCTTTCCTAATGTTGATTAACCATGAATCCAGGTTCACTATTAATCCTTCCTCTTATGGCTAATTTGAATCCCAGCAATCCAAATTCAAGCCTAGAAGAGTAATAAGCTAGTGAAAGATGAAAGCTAACAACAATCAATAACAAACCCAGCATTCATTATTCAAATTACATCTTCAAATCTCTTTGAATGTAAAAAACATCCTCTTGCTACTCAAGTTCTAAGAAATCACCAAACTCTAGCTTTGGAGTTCAAAGATTAGCATGCTAATGAACTACTCAATCAATTATTTGCAACTAATTAACTCAGCAATCCAAAAGACAAGATAATAAACATGATAATCATCTTTAAAGCTCAAGAGATAGAAGAACAATCAATGAACAAGAAAGCATTAAGAACAAGAATCTCACAAATGCAGATCAAAGTGATTGAATCTTATAATAGATTGGAGTTATAGAGTTTTGCTAAACGAAAATTACAAGAATAATAATAGAACCCAGCAAAAAATACCTACTCCAAACTGAACTCAACTCCCCTTTTAGCTGCCTCTCTCTCTCGGCCTTCTCCTTCCAGCTCTTAGCCCACTCTCTCAATTATTCCCCCCTCTCCTCAATTATTCCTCTAAGATAAGATAAGAAATCCTATAAAATAAGATAAAGTAGAGGCCACTAAGGAAAGAGGGAGACAAGTCTGAGGAAATTGGGGATTTTATCACGCCTCTTCTCCACTGAATCCTCGGGATATGTTTTTCAAGGATTTGATAATGGAATGAAAGCATTTAAGTGGGTCTGCCGACATTTTGACTCTGTTAGCCATCGACGTCTACATGTTTGCCCGTTGACGTCTCTGCTTGTTTTCTTCATATTTTTCCCAGCTCGATTGATCCGTCGACGTCTAAAGATGTGCACGTCGACGTCTAAGTGTTTAGCCTTTATGTATTCGAAGTCAGAAATTTCTACCCGTCGACGTCTAGAGTTGGCCGTCGACGTCTCTGCTTGTGTAAGTGATCTCGTGTCCATTGCTCGAGCAGCCGTCAATGTCTACATGGTTACCCGTCGACGGATTGGTCGGGCAGACCCGGCCTTAGTTTGATAGTCTCTCGTAAAACAGACATTTGGAGGGTCAAACGAACTCTGATTTTGACGTTCTTTAGCATTCCGAAAAGCCCAAGATGTCCTCTATAACTTTGATGTAGATCACAAAAACAATTGACGTCTCGAACATAGAGAAAATCAGCCATATTTATGATCTATCCAATCTGTCAGGATTTCAACTTTGAGTTTTTTACATCTTGTCTTCCCACTTGATTTGTGTTTGATCCTTTTCACTTCAATTCCATCATTTTCACTCAATTACCTCAATTGACACCTACAAAGTGAAACAAAGCTAAGTAAGCTTAGTTTATACAATGAAATGCATAAATCCATAGAGATTAACATAGGAAAATATGTCTATTTTGGTACTCAACAGTCATGCAGGTGCAAGTGATCCCGTGTCCATTACTCGAGCAGCTGTCGACGTCTACGTGGTTACCCGTTGATGGCTCTACAAGTTTGTTCAATTAAGCATGGAAATTGTCCCTTTTTAGTTCAAACTTCATTCTTCCTCTTAAGTACACCTACCTACAAGGAAAAATTGAGTTAACTTAGGCCTCCCAGCATTAAAATAGGAGAAAGAGGAGTGATCTTAAGTTCCAAATTAAGGAATAAAAGGGAGTTTAACAACCGCCTATTGTGGGATACGGTGAGACGAGACCCTAGGAGAGGCGCGTAGGGAAGCTCACTAGGGCTCCGGTTCGCTGTGTTCCACCATAGCGAGGCACCACCGAGGGAAAGGGCTAGAGGAAAAAAAAAGAAGAATAAGAAGAATGTTTTAAAAAGAAAAGAGATAACCCTAGATGCAGTAAAGCATAAGACAACCGATGAGCGCGCCTTCAGTATGAGAGAGATGCCAGCCCATTTTATGCATATATATTTACTTATTTAATGTGTTTAAAGGAGAGTTCTCGACTAGAGGACCAGAAAGAGATTTCAAAAGAAAAATATTTATTTTACTATTATTTTATTTTATTTTGGATTTCCCTTATTTTCCCTCACCCTTAATGAAGATGCTTAGAACCTCTGTCACTCACCTGCATCCAATGTCGGTGGATGCAGATTCGCATACGGGGTCAGCAAATAGAATGGAGGTTCACTAGGAGACGTCGGTGGCTTAGGCTTAGTAGTTTTGGCTGTGTAGGTATTCTTTTAAATTAACCCACTGGTACACTTTATAAGTTAAATATTTATTTAAATGATTCTAATTAAATTTTAGTTTTGCTTCATAGCAATGGTATCCATTTCTATGCCTTGCGTGCTTCAAGTGTGTGACTCTGGCTAGCACGTACTTCAAGGCAGCGCGGCGGTTGCCATGTGACCGACCCGGGCGGGTCGGGGTGTGACAACTTTAATGGTATCAGAGCATTAAAAAGATTCTGACTGTTTTCAAAAGTTATAAAATATTTTCTAAGTATTTTCAAATGTTTTCAAATGTTTTTAAAGCCAGTGGGTTAAATGGGTTTAGAACTCTAGAGTTCGAGTATGTAGTTACTCGAAAGCGTCATAAATGATCAAACCTACTCTTAGAATACCTTCTTTAGCAGCAAGCCACCAAATAGAGTTCTCGAGTGTGGTTTTTGGGTGAATAACACCACGACCACCTTCTCCTTGAGATTCGTGAAAGCAAGGCACGCTTTCCAAGAAATCCCCCAAAATTAATTCTTCAACTTATAATGTTCCTTCCTACTCGACAACTAATAATTTCATAATGAATCATAGGTTAATAACTCCAAATGGATGAGATTAGTAAAAGAATGAAACTAGGAAGTTAGGGTTAGAAACGAAATCTAGATAGATAACCCAGGGATAGGTTAAAGAAAGTAAATAAAATGGGATTAAAAAGAAACCTAGAAAGAGGGCTAAGAAAGATCTAGTGATGGAAAGTGTATAAAAGACTTAGAAACGGATGTTAGTTAAAGAAAGTCGAGCATAATGGACCCCAAACTCGAGTCAAGCCAAGGTACTACATCATAAAACGAATAAGTCAAAGAGGAGAATGAACAAACAAGGATTATCAGAGGCTAGAACTACAGAGAAGAGGAGTCAAGAGTATGAAAGGGAGGCAAGGAAAACCCTGATTATTTAAGTGATAGAAGAAGAGATAAGAGATTGGATAGCAAGAAAAATTGGAGAAACCACAAGAGAAAGAGTACTCGTAAGAAATGAGTGAATAGAGATGATTGTATCCTAATAGATGACGGGTAAAGACTGAATGGAAGAGAAAAAAAGAGAAATAAGAATAAGGATACCAAGGCATGGTAATACAAACAAGAGCAAACGAATGATAAGAAGGGTGATGATGATGGGGATCATAAGGAGATTATAAATCCAATTGATGAGAAAAGTGGATCGACCTAAGTAAGAGTTGAAGAAAGAATAAGGATAAACCAGAATAATGGTTGGAACTGGAGAAGACAAAGGATCAAGTCATGGCAAAAGTATAGAATAGAAGGAATTAAGAATAAGGAGTTAAGGAATATGGAAGATAAGTTGAATTTTTATAAGGAGGGGAGTAGACCAACTTTGAGGATAATTTTCCTGAAGAATAATAAGTGAAGAAAGGATATGGGAGGTGAAGTCAAACCAAGCTAAAATGGAGTTAGCTTGGCGCGGACAAGATTGTGAGGCAATGGACGATAGAGAAAGGTGTTGTCCGCGATAAATGAACCATGATATTGAAAGACAATGAGGAGATATCAAGGATTAAAAGCCGAAGAAGGCTGAGATAAAGGAAACCTATATGTGGAAAACAAGAGATGTGGGAATTGAAACAGAAAATATGACAAAAGAGAACCCCGTGTACTCGATGGAAGGAGTACAGGGATAAGGAAAAGAATTGATTAAGCTCATAGGCTTTTATGAGCACAGCCAGTATAAAAAGCAGAAAGGAAATTCTAACACCTATGAAAATTAAAAGTGTTAGAATTAAAGAAGAATAAGGATGAGAATGATAAAGAAAGTCAGAGAGGAAAGTAAAGAAAAGGAAGAACAAAGTCAAGGTAAAGGAAATCTTGGACAAGACGTGAAAGATCACTCAAATTAAGGTAAAGGAGTATAGAAAAGAGAAAGGATACGAAAATGACCCTAAGGAAAAGGGGTATGGAGATTTCAAAAGTTGTAGGTGATGCCTAAAGATGGCAATGGACCAAAGAAAAGATCAAGTTAAGTGAAAGGAAGGGAAACTTCAAGAGAGAAACACGAAGATGAAGAAGCTACAAAGAATGCAGTATGAGTGTGATGCGCGTAAGTTACATTGTTCCGCATTGATGGGAAGATAAGAAAAGGTAGACCCCACAATGAACGTGGGTGGATGGAAAGGAAGCAAAGGTTAGAGAAGGGGATAAGGAAACCCCAGAACGTACTGTTGATGAAAGGAAGAAAAGAGATCGGCCATTAGCAAGGAAGCTAATGTGATGAAAGGCGGTTATATGAAAGAGAAATACATGACACCTGCTAAAGTGAACACTTCAAGGGAGTGACAGATTAGAGAAAAGCCTAAAAAGCCAGAGTAACGACATGGATGGGTATAAGGTCGAGGCTCAGGTATGGGTGACTTGGGAGCCATGTGAAGCGTCCCTATGAAAGGAAGGATCAGAGATCGAGATCTTGAGGATCTCTGTGATGACCACTCAAGAGGGCCGACCCAATGTGTGATTGGGGAGAGCGTGAGACCTCCCAAAGTTCTCCATCCCTAAGAGGATGAGAAATGTGATGGGTCGTGGGCCCTGTATGTGATGTGATGGGCCGAGGGCCCTATGTGTAATTGTGATGGGCGGTCAGAGAGTGGGTCAGATTATGAGAGCCAATAGGGCATGATCTCTGATTCCTCTATTGTGATGTGGCCAAGTGTGGGCCAGTGTGTACAAAAGCTCGACTCATACGCCATGAAGAGAGAGAATGGAAGTAAGGGACGAAACAAAAAAGCGAAACCAAGGTAGGGGGAAGACAATTAACTCACCGCATCCTCGCCGTGGAGGCGAGGGAGTTAAGTTAAGGTCTTTTCCAATAGCTTGGTTACAAAGACAAGTACAAGACCACGAAATAACGAGGAACACGACAGAGGATGGCCTCGAAGTGAGAGGTAGTGGCAATAAAAAGGAGAAGGAACTCCTAAGAAGAGTAAGAGGTGTGGAACCTCAAAGATAATAAAAGGATAGTCTTGTTAAGAGAGACTTTGAGAAAGAACAAGGACAAGGATAAAGCTAAAAGGATCGAGTTACCGCAGTGGAAACGAAGTGAGCCTAACCCACGAAAGGGTAAGAATAGGCTATGTTAAGGGAAAAGATGAGGTTCAAACTCAAGAATAGAAGAGAGGTGGAGCTGTTCTTGAACAAGCATGATCTGAAGAGATTAGACAAGAATTGGTGGGCGTCAGTAGCGAATAGTGATGCGAACACTATTCGAAAACGAAAGGAGGGCTTCGAATGGAAGCCAAACCTCCCCAAGCTACCTCATTTAATTTTGAAGATGAAATTTTTAGAAGGAGGGGAGAGTTGACACACCGAACCCAGTACGACTTTTTCGTACGAACGGAATAGTATAAGATGGCGTATTAAGTGGATAATACGTCGGTTCGGATGTGTCTAATTAAAAAGAGTTTTTAGTATGTTATAGTACTCACCTTAATCTATGTCATACTCCGTTTTCACGTATTTCTGTGCACTGGGAGAGAGCGAGGCGATCCTCATGGCATCCATGATGGATATGTCGAGGCAGAAACAAGAAACACCAGTCCAATGCGTGTTGAAGACTCCTAAATCATACAACTATGACGTAGATCGAGGTGAGTAGAATGACGTGTTAGAAACTCACCCTGTTTTGCCGACCGGATTGTTCGAATCTGCCAAAAGTCCAAAATGCCTCCGTTTGGCTCCAGAGAGAAAAGAAAAGAAAATGAAAGAAAAAGAAAAAAAGAGAAATGAGGAAAAGCTTCGGGTTTCCTCTATTTATAGAGGAGCCCGATACCAGGTCTAAACAATCCAAAAGCCCCTAGAAATTTATTATAGGCCCCATTGGTACAAAAAAATCAAAGGATTTAGCCATTGGGAACAAAGGTTTTAAAAAGCTTTTAAAAACATAAATATTTTCAAAGGTTTTGGGATACGGGAAATCCACATACATACAGTTGCTTGTGATATACCCACGTAGACAGTGGGATGTTTTCAAAGAAAATATAAAGACTTACATGTGTGTGTTTATATGTTTTAAATGTATATGTGTTATACATATATATATATATATGAAATATTTTTATTATTATGATTTATGAGGGTACGATACCCTGGAAGATGAATGATTGAGTGGGCTAGTGGTGGTAGTGGGCTGCGGTCCAACAGCCAATAACTAGCAGAGGCTCCTCGGTGCTCCAATATATGCTGGAGCGTGGACCGAGTTGGAGAGAAAGCATGCAAAATTCTCAGCCGTGGATCGCCTATCGAGGGGCACGGTGAGATGAGACCCTGGGAGAGGCGCGTAGGGAAGCTCACCAGGGCTCCAATTCGTTGTGTTCCACCACAGTGAGGCACCACCGAGGGAAAGGGCTAGAGGAAAAAAAGAAGAAAAAGAAGAAAAATGTTTTAAAAAGAAAAGAGATAGCCCTCGGTGCAGTAAGGCATAAGACGACCGACGAGTCGCGCTTTCAGTATGAGAGAGATGCCAGCCCATTTTATGCATATATATTTACTTATTTAATGTGCTTAAAGGAGAGTTCTCGGCTAGAGTACCAGAAAGAGATTTCAAAAGAAAAATATTTATTTTACTATTATTTTATTTTGGATTTCCCTAATTTTCCCTCACCCCCAATGGAGATGCTTAGAACCTCTGTCACTCAGCTGTATCCAATGTTGGTGGATGCAGATTCGCATACGGGGTCAGCAAATAGAATGGAGGTTCACTAGGAGACATCGGTGGCTTAGGCTTAGTAGTTTCTGCTGTGTAGGTATTCTTTTAAATTAACCCACTGGTACACTTTATAAGTTAAATATTTATTTAAATGATTCTAATTAAATTTTAGTTTTGTTTAACAGCAATGGTATCCATTTCTATGCCTTACGATGTTTCAGGTGTGTGATTAGCCAGCACGTACTTCTAGGCAGTGCGGCGGTTGCCATGTGGCCGACCCAGGTGGGTCGGGGTGTGACATTAATAATACCTTAATATGAATTATTTAAATAAATATTATTTTTTACTACGACTGATTGTCTGTCGTGGTTAAATTTGAAATTCCGTCGCAATTCCCTTAAAATATTTATCTTTACCCTTAAAAAATGTTTAGTTTTTTTAAAAAAATTATAATTTAGTTTTTTAGTTTTGTAATATAATTTAATTAATTTTCATAAATAATTTAAATATTTTGAATAATTAAATTTAATTAAGTTTCACTCTACTTTTTAATCAATTTTCTAAATATGTCAAAATTTAAAATAATAAAATTTTAAAACATTTTCTTTTATCACTTTACCAAATTTGTTAAATTTCAAAATCATATTTTTTTTAAAATGTTAAACAATATTTACAATTTCCTTTTTTAATTTTGTAAGTTAACTAATTAAATAAACATATAAGAAATTTATATAGATATATAATTAAATTTAATTTAACTAATAACTTTTTTATTAATTTACCAAATATATACTAATAAAAGGTTCACCAAATAGATTAAATTTGAAAAATAATAAATTATATAAATGTCAGAAATAATGATTGCGACGAACAAATGTTTGTCACAATTGGGAATAAGTGTATATTCTCAATCCTAAAGTTCACTTGAGGTCTTCACTTTTTCTCATTTTTTTCTTTTGCTTTCTCCTTCTTCCGCTGGTGCTGCCTGACGCCCCTCACTACCAGCATAGATTTTGACCATTTTGGTTAGAATCTACGTTGCCTCAACATGCCATTTTCAGATTCAACCTCAGTTTTCCTATATTTCTTGACTTTCCCTCAAAAATTCGGAGAAAACCCCATGAAAACCCATTTCCCCAAGCTACTGCAATCCTCCTCCATCCTCCATCTTTGTGCCCTCTTTTCTCTGCACAAGCTCTCCCCATCAACCCTTTCCTCGGATTTTAGTTCACCCACGGTAAGTTTTGTTAATTTTTTTTTTGTAATTTCTAATGATGTTTTAATTAATAGCATTTTTATCCTCTTTCACTAGGTTTGATTTGAGCTCATATACACCTCATATGTTATGGTAATTATCCAAATCATGTAGGAGAAAGGTATTTGGTTGATATTTGTTGAAATTGGTACACTTGGCTTCCCGATTCATATTTTATTTCTTTGATTTCTACTTTTTTTAATTTTATATTTTATATGGATATTAAAATTTTAAAATAATTAATAGAGAAATCTTATTATATTTCAAATTAAATTAATTAATTTGTTTAATTGTATTAATAAAGAAGCCTTTCATTGTAGTAATTAAAGAGTATTACTTGTAGAGATTACTAAACTTGTAAGAGTATCCATTTTTGAAATTCTTGAGAAGTTAGAGAAAGCATCTTTTTGTTTTTATCTATTTTATGTGTATGTGGTCATATATTCTAAAGTTGTTATATTTTTTGAGTGCTTTGCTTTGCTACCTACAGTCCACAAGTATTGGATTCTCTTTTCAATCTTTGTATTGCAAATTTGAAATCTCAAACACTCTTTGTTAATACATCAACCTTACATCTATTTGTGGATTCTTTTGCTCATAAAGGATTGAGGCTTTTATTGGCCCATTTTATCTCTCTATCAACCTTGTGCCTTTCACTTTCTGATATAGTTTTTTTCAAAGGCTTTCAATAATGTGTAACCAGTGTAAGCAAAAGTGGTAGCTAATTTACATTGATGAGTTGTTTTCCGTTTCCACCCTTTCCTATGGTTATAAATATGAATGGTTGTTTCTTGTTTATTTTCATCGTAGGAACTCAGTGTAAACCATTGCCAGTAGCATCCTACATTGTGTAGTTCTACTGTGCGAAAAGTAAGAAAAGATAGCTGTAATAAATAATTCTATTATGAACTTTGGTTGGTCTCCTTTTATGTTGCAATTTTTACTTTAGTTGAAAAAATGCTTCAACTCATTATTCTTGTTTGTTGTCTAGGGATTCTAACTTTCTCAAAATTCGATAAATAGGCAAAAAATAAAGTTATTTCATAAACATCAATTACTCATTATTCTGTTAGGGGGAGAAAACAAAACAAAGAAAGAAAATAATTCCAATAGATTGTACTAGCTAAGAAGTCCCAATCTCAAATAAGTTTAAAATTATAGACTTTCTCTCTTTATATATCATTTATATCATATACCTACTTTTGGACTTACTTTCAATACTTTGACTTTCACTCTCATTTTCTTTTAACTAACAACATTCTTTTTCTTTTTTTTTTGGCAAGTCATGTTTGAGCTCTCACTTGTGGTAAACTAATAATTTTGCTCTCTTTTGTGAATTACTATTCGCTTTTATAATTTATTTCTATTAGTTGGGTTTAAATTGTAAAGTGGTAGCTTTTTAACTTGTAAAGTAGTTAGCTAATGCCTAATAGATGGAAAGATTTACAAGGCAAGAATAAATCTTAGTCTAAGGAGAAAATATGAAGTAACAAAGTCTTTCTTCTTCTCATTGCAAGAAAATAATTGCTTGCTAGCATGTGTATATTATACTTGCATTTAAGGATTTATCTTTATTGAGTTAATAGCTCAAATACAAAAACCAAAAAGTTTCAAAAATTCTTTGGCTTCTATAAATATGCTTCATTTTGTCTAATATCAAAGTTGCTAGTAGCTTTTATACTTCCTATAAGCTTTTCTGCTATATTTTAATTAAAATTTCAATTTGTTTACAAAGTTTTTGCTTTATATTGGGTTGCATTTCATCCTGGTTATTATATAAGATCTAATAGAATATAAATATTAACTGATATGATTCTATCTTGTATAAGCTTTCTTATAGGATCAAATGTTGGACCAAAGAAAAAGAAATTCATTTCTCCCTCTTCTTTCATAATAATTCTCCTCTAATGTTTTCCAAATCATATTAAATGATGTTATTTTTTTTTAATATACTAATTTATGTTTGTTTGATCAGTGTAATTGATAGGGCATTAATGCCGAGAAAGTAAAATGTTTTCAAAGCCTTAAACTAGTGGCTAGGATGAAAAGAATATTAATTGTATGATGGTGTATCTAGTTGTAGCTGTCAATTATGTTATATATAGCCCAACGATAGAACTAATGACTTGTGATTCCCTTGAAAAAAAAGTAAAAGAAAGGTGTCAATATCTGAAAGCTAACAGTAGTTTAAAGTTTTTCTATTGGTTCACTTTCTATTAGTTGATCTATTTGTTACCCAATAAAACATATTTGTGTTTTCACACATTAGGCAGTTATAGTTTTCTGCAGTGATCTTTTGATTACTAGAGATCAAATTGTTTAATTTCTTACCTACTGATGTTGTTACTATTTTAGTACTTTACTTGGCATATGAAGTAGAAAGTGCTTGTATGGAACGTGGGGTCTTTGTTGCATATTATTGGTGAGATAGTTGGAGTGCGTGTGTTTCAACACCAAAAGTTGAACTTCGCGCTCACCTCAATGATTCAGCAAGGGGCTCTTTTCTCTTGTGAGCTTACTATCCCTTTATTTTCTCTTTCCAACCTATAGTTTCAATTGCCTCTGATCTTTACAAGAGTTGCTGCACCAATTTGTGTAGGAATGTGCAGTCAAATGGTCCCAACCTCAGCATAGTTAATAATGATAGTTCTCCAAGGTGTGTTGTGAACACTAACACCTAGAAGGAAGTTTGTTGACGAAGGAAAATTATGAAAGGTAAAAGCAATTGTATATTGGTCATTGCCTTTTATTTTAATGCCTACTTAAGAGTTTAGAGAATCGGCAAAACTATAGATTTGTACACCATTGCTTTCATAGTTTTTGTTGATCATAAGAAATTTACGTGCATTGAATGTTTTAACTGTTTATATGGAACACCTAATTTAACTCATAAGAGCACATTCATTTTACACAGTTTTTTTTTTAAGATGTTCACTCCACTGGATTTGTTGTTTATGTAAATTAAAAATACTATGCTAGTAGACTATATACCATGTTTGTATCCTAAAAGAAGTTTTTGAGTAGAAATTTGTCACGTCCCGACCCGCAGGCTCAGCCATGTGTCAGCTGCAATATTGCCTCAAAAAACGTACTGGCAAGCAAAACTCCTTGAAGACAGCACAAGTCATTTATCGAATCCGTTGCTCAATACAAATATCAAATACCAAATACATAATCAAATCAACTCATAAATTAATATCACATAAGTATACATATATTAAAAATATATGTTATAAAATATACTTTCCAAATATTTATAATTAAATGCCATAAGTCTCACATAGGCTAAATATTCTCAAGTATTCAAATATAAAATCAAGAAATATTATCAAATTTAGAGAAAAGCGGAAGCACAGAAGAATTGGGAATTCAAATATAAAATCAAGAAATATTATCAAATTTAGAGAAAAGCGGAAGCACAAAAGAAAACAAGATCATCGAAGTCAAAAGCACAATTGGATCATCGACTAAGATTTGAAAATCACCTACTAGCACAATAGGATCATCGAAGTCAAAAGCACAATTGGATCATTGACTAAGATTTGAAAATCACCTACTAGCGGAATATTGTAGCTTTCACTAGTTACGCTTAACTTGCCCATTTCGAGCCCTAGTCTCTTAAAAGAGAGGAAAGTGAGGGGGGTGAGTATATAAATACCCAGTGATATGGTTTGAAAACAATGTAAAAGACCAAAGATGGGTTGGGGATATATTAATACCAAAAACTATTTCTAAAATTATCATTTTATTATTTATATACAATATCCCATCCACAAAATCAATTTTTATACAAATGATTTTTTTGCAAGGCAATTATAATAGACTCAGTCTCACCCGTCGATGAGCTCAAAAACCTGTTGGGAGAAATTCTCATCTATCGTCTTTTAAAATAATGATATATATATATATATATGTATACTATATCCTAATCTCCCAACGTTGCCGTTCGTCATCGAAATGACTACAAGGGCACCTGGCGTATCACCCTTCGCGCCTCATAGCGCCAGGAGGGTGCACTTGTGCCTCCCCAATGGAGCATCTACAAGCCATCAATAGCTAGCACAAAGCCCCTTAAGGGCTAGTCCCTCATGGACTCATAATCATCAAAATAGTCATCAAAATATATTTCATACATACTTAAGCATATATCATATAGTCCCACCCCAAAATCAATGTATGCTTGTGAGATAGTACAATATATCCCAAAACATAAAACATTTAATTAAAATAATAAAACAAGTTGCCATCAATGTCACTAAACATTGAGGTAAAACCACTCATAGTATAGGGAGATTTGTATACTTCCAAATTCTTTTCCCAAGGGCATTTCAACACTTGCTCATGATTAAGCCACCTAAGAAATACTCATTGAGACGCCAAATACACGTGTAAAGATACCATGTCATTCTATTGATATGAGCCAAGGATGCATGCACTTACTGTTAGAATACTTTATTTCTAATTTGGTGAATTGTCACCAACCAATTTTCATGTCAAATCATCAAGAAAATTTAGATCTAAATGTTTAGATCTGAGCGGAAGCGTACCTGGATCCATGAAGAAAGCTTGATTTTCTGGTTATTGCCTTCCAAGTCAATATGCTGTCTTTGCTCTCTCTGAAGAGAGTTATCTCTTTTTGATTGATAGGATTTCAGAAAAGAGAAAACCTTTTGTTGTGCATATGGCTTGGGGATCATAACCCTTATTTATATCTTTAGTCTAACTTCTATTTTAGCCTATCATAAAAATAGAAATTAATCCTTTGGGTCTCTACACATTAAAGTCCATTCTCTATTAAATGTCTAGCCCAAAACTTTAAACTTTATTGATCACTTTAATTGGGCTTAATCTTATGATAGCCCATAATATATAATTAATATAAATATATGAGCCCACATGTTGAATTAAATCCAACAATCTCCCACTTGGGCCATATATGTATAACGCCTTTAATTATATATTATGTAATAACCTTATGAGCTCAAATTTTGCTATCATTACCATAGACATATTAAATCAATCTGGTTCATCAATCATATCAACATAGGATTAAAGCGGTTTTCATTATACATATATTATAACGAAACCATCAATAGTCACATATGTCAATATAATTGAACAACATAGATCAAGCATGGATGCATAGCATGGGAAGTTACATGTAATGTGATCTTAACATGCCTACTTCCAACTGGTCCAACCTTATTCCTTAGTGAGATCAACCAAATAAAGAGTTCAAACAAACCACAAAATGTGTCTATAACTGAAAATCAACTAAAATAACAAACTCCCACTAAAATTGCATGTTATCAAAAGATACAACACCCATATGAGCGGTATGCTCATGAAAGACCTTAGGTGGTAATCCCTTAGTTAGCGGATCCGCAACCATATAGTTTGTCCCAATATGTTCAATAGACACCTGACCATTTTGAACTCTTTCTTTAACAACCAGGAACTTGAGGTCTATATGTTTTGACTTCATTGAGCTCCTGTTGTTATTGGAATATAGCACTACTGACTTATTGTCACAAAATATCTTTAATGGTCTCTCAATACCATCCACAATTTGCAGCTTAGTGACAAAATTTCGCAGCCAAATCTCATGACTAGATGCCTCATGACATGCTATAAATTCCGCTGCCATGGTGGAAGAAGTTATGAGTGTCTGCCTAGCACTCTTCCAGGAAATAGCTCCTCCAGCCAGCAGGTAAATATAGCCTGATGTGGATCTCCTACTGTCTTGGCATCCAGCAAAATCAGAATCAGAATACCCAATGATCTCTAACTGATCCGATTTTTTTTATGTGAGCATGTAGTCCTTTGTTCTCTGTAAGTACCGCATAACCCGTTTAGCTGCTTTCCAATGATCCATTCCAGGATTGCTTAAGTATCTGCCCAGCATTCCAACTATGTACGCAATATCCGAACGCGTACACACTTGAGCATACATTAGACTCCCTACTACTGATACATAAGGAATCTTTTGCATTTCTTTAGTTTCAAACTCATTCTTGGGGCATTGGTTGAGACTGAACTTGTCTCCTTTAGCAACAGGGCTGTCACCTGGTTTACAATCCTGCATGCCAAATCTCTTTAGAACATTTTTGATATAGCTCTTTTGTGATAACCCAAGTATACCTCGAGAACGATCTCGGTGTATTTGTATGCCTAATACAAAAGAGGCGTCACCAAGATCTTTCATTTCAAATTTCTTTGTCAGAAAGCTCTTGGTTTCGTGCAATAAGCCTATATCGTTGCTGGCAAGCAGTATGTCATCGACATATAAAACCAGAAAAATACACTTACTCCCACTGAACTTGTGGTATATACAATCATCAACTGCATTTATCTCAAAACCAAATGAGATAACAACTTGATGAAATTTATAATACCATTGACGAGAAGCTTGCTTGAGCCCATAGATGGATTTCTTTAATTTGCAAACCATTTGCTTTGCATCTCCGGACACAAAGTTTTCTGGCTGCACCATATAAATCGTCTCATCAATGTCACCATTGAGAAACGCTGTCTTAACATCCATCTGATGTAACTCAAGGTCAAAATGTGCCACTAATGCCATTATTGTCCTAAAAGAGTCTTTCGAAGAAACCGGAGAGAAAGTCTCTTTATAGTCAATACCTTCTTTCTGTGTGAAGCCCTTTGCAACAAGACGAGCCTTGTACCTTTCTATATTACCTCTCGAATATCCTTTTGGTCTTAAATATCCATTTACAACCAATGGGTTTCGTACCTTCAGGTAATGATACAAGGTTCTAAACGTCATTGTCCTTCATGGACTTCATCTCTTCATTCATGGCATTAATCCACTGTTGAGAGTTAGAACTTTCAATGGCTTGATGGAAGTTGATTGGATCATCTTCTACCACACCAATGTCAACCTCATGTTCTTGAAGAAATACAATATAATCGTCCGAAATTGCATTTCTCCTCTCTCTAGTGGATCTCCTTAATGGCATAGGTTCTTGAGGCTGTAGAGTTTGTTCTTCTGGAACAAGTTGTTGAACTTGAGCAAGAGGTTCAATAACATTGTCTTGATCTGGAATTGCTTCTTGAACAATACCAGGAATTGAAGCCTGACCCTGATAATTTTCAAAAGCAATTAGATGAATTTCGACACATTCCTTTTCAAAGACAAAGTCCTTAATTCCTTTTCCTCTCGCAAACTCAACATCCTCAAAGAACCGAGCATTTCCCGTCTCAAACATTGACTTAGTAGTGGGATCATAAAACTTGTAACCCCTTGACCTTTTGGAGTATCCAACAAAATAGCAATTGATCGTTCTGGAATCCAGTTTCTTTTCATTTGGCCTATTTGGCCTTGCCTCAGCTGGACAACCCCAAATGTGCAAGTGATTTAAACTGGGCTTCTTGCTCGTCCAAAGCTCATAAGGGGTTTTGGCAGTTGCTTTTGTTGGAACCCTATTGAGTATGTAAGTTGCAGTCTTTAGTGCTTCTCCCCAAAGAGATTCTGGTAAAGTAGAATGACTAATCATACTCCTTACCATGTCCTTTAATGTCCTATTTCTCCTTTCAGTAACACCATTCATGCTAGGAGATCCTGGCATGGTGTACTGTGGGACAATACCACACTCTTCGAGAAACTTAGCAAACGGTCTTGGACGTTGTTCACCTGATCCGTCATATCTGCCATAGTATTCACCACCACGGTCAGATCTGACGCTTTTAATTCTTTTGTTGAGTTGATTCTCAACTTCAGCTTTAAAATTTTTGAACACATCCAGCGACTGAGACTTTTCTTGAATGAGATATAGGTAGCCATAACGTGAAAAGTCATCTGTGAACGTAATAAAATATTGTTGACCATTCCAAGAAGCTATAGGGAATGGCCCATAAATGTCTGTATGTATTAGTTCTAAGACGTCCATAGCCCTGTTGGCACCTAATCTTCTTAGGTTTGTCTGTTTCCCCTTATTACAAGCAACACAATTTTCAAAGTTCGTAAAATCAAGGGGATCAAGAATCCTGTCAGACACAAGACGTTCAATTCTTTGTTTAGAGATATGCCCTAAACGTTTGTGCCATAATGAAGCAGAATTCTCATTGGTTAATTTTCTCTTTATACCTCGATACACATGCAAGGTTGCATTATATGAGGCAATTGTATCAAGCAAATATAGGTTATCAACAAAAGATAAAGAACCGGCACCAATAACATTTGAATTTTGAAAAAGACTAAACTGACTATTTCCAAATGAACAAGAGTAACCAAATTTGTCCAATACGGAAATAGAAACCAAATTCCGTCTAAATGACGGTACAACATAAGTCTCATTCAAATCCAAATAATAACCAGTCTTTAACAATAACCTAAAAATTCCAATAGCCTCAACTTCCACTGATTTACCATCGCCCACATAGATGTATCTTTCACCATCAATTGGCTTTCAGTAGTTCAGGCAACCCTGTATAGACACACTTATGTGAGTAGTAGCACCAGAATCTAGCCACCAAGTGTGTATAGGTACCGAAGTTAAATTAACCTCAGAACAAACCAGAGTGAGAAGTGTACCTTTCTTTACACGCCATGCGCGATATTTGGTACAATCATTTTTTCTGTGTCTAGCAATTTTACAGAAATAATAGATAAATGCCTCACCCTGTTGGTTCTGTTTCTTTTCTGGTGGAACATTTGCAGCTTCCTTACCCTTCTTCCTTTTCAAGTTCTTGTCCTTAAAGGTACTAGCCAAATGAGCACTTTCTGTCTTCTCTTGCTTCAGTCTTTCTTCTTCTTGCACACAATGAGAGATGAGCTCATTAAGAGTCCAACTCTCCTTTTGACAATTATAACTAACTTTAAATTGACTGAATTGTGCAGGAAGAGAGAGCAAAACTAAATGCACAAGTAAGTCCTCAGACAGCTCCAACTTTAGTGCCTTTAGCTTTGAAGCAAGATGAGACATCTCCATGATGTACTCCCTTATATTACCTTTTCCTTTATACCTCATTGAAATGAGATTTGCCAAAATCGTACTTGTTTCAGCCTTTTCGCTTTTGGCAAACCTCTTTTCAATTTTCTCAAGGTAATCTTTAGCAGTAGTAACCTTTTCAGACATAGTGCCCCTGAAGGTTTCCGGAATTGCACGCTTTATGATCATAAGACTTATGCGATTAGAACGTTCCCACCTTTCCATGTCTATCTTATCATTAGATGAACTATCAACCGTAAGGTCTGTAGGTTGTTTTGTCTTTAACGCAAGGTCTAGATCTATAACACCGAGAACAATCATAACGTTCTCTTTCCATGCTTTAAAGTTTATGCCACTAAAGCATGGGAATGAAATTCAAGCTGGCAGTAATAGTAGATGCATAACTAGCAACTGTACAGAGAACGAAACAAGTAGAAAATGCTCACATTAATTCCATATAATAACCATATATTCAAATAATGGTAAACCCTATCGCAAGATACCTAGTACAACACTAATATCTAATCTTTGGACAGAAATATTAACTGTAAGTGGTACTCTTGGTGTAGTAATCAAATATTGACAATAATATCTTATTAAACAATTAAACTTTCTTTGGACCGATTAATTGTTCACATGGCAAACCGAATAATTGTCACATATTTATTACCACAAGTGCACATGTAATTCGGCCAAATATTGACCCTCCTTTGGGCTGGCCAATATCCGCATGAATTACATATACACAACCAATTTAATATTATAAAATAAATTAATCTAGGCAAGAGAGGCTACTTTGGTAGCATATTGTTTCAATCAACTTATCTCATAATATTAATAAAATAATAATATCAAAATTTGAGTAAGTCAGTGACAATTGACCAAAACAATAATTATGCGCCGAAAGTTTGTTTCAATCAATTTATCTCATAATATTAATAAAATAATAATACCAAAATGTGAACAAATTCCTTAAACAACCAAGTGGGCTCCACGCCAACTTGCACCATTAACAAGCCCCATTATTGCCGTCATAATAGGAAAATTCTCCTATTCATCCTGCATGATTTTCACATCTTGGACAAAACCTATCACCTAATAAAATTGGCCCAGAAAACCGAAACTTTTATCCTTTTTTTTTAATCCTTAAAACTTGAATCTGTTTCTCAATAAATTGGATCTTAGCTCTTGTTAATAAGATTCTAGCTGGATGCATAAAACGTAAAAATCAAATCTGAAACAAACTCCAAACTCCAAAGCCATATTTCTTAATAAACTAAATCCATGGAAAAACCAAATCCATGATTATGGAAGTCAAAGAAACAAATTGATTCCCAATGATTTGACATGAAGAAGCTCTGAGACCAATTGTTAGAATACTTTATTTCTAATTTGGTGAATTATCACCAACCAATTTTCATGTCAAATCATCAAGAAAATTTAGATCTAAATGTTTAGATCTGAGCGGAAGCGTATCTGGATCCATGAAGAAAGCTTGATTTTCTGGTTATTGCCTTCCAAGTCAATATGCCGTCTTTACTCTCTCTGAAGAGAGTTCTCTCTTTTTGATTGATAGGATTTCAGAAAAGAGAAAATCTTTTTTTGTGCATATGGCTTGGGGACCATAACTCTTATTTATATCTTTAGTCTAACTTCTATTTTAGCCTATCATAAAAATAGAAATTAATCTTTTGGGTCACTACACATTAAAGTCCATTCTTTATTAGATGTCTAGCTCAAAACTTTAAACTTTATTGATCACTTTAATTGGGCTTAATCTTATGATAGCTCATAATATATAATTAATATAAATATATGAGCCCACATGTTGAATTAAATCCAACACTTACTAATTCTAACCTTAGGATATGAACTTCTAACTTAGTTTTCCTAATCTAATTTCACTTTTAATTCCACCTTCTCTTAACAATAATCTTAACTATGATCTAAATTCTTTTATCAACAATAATCTTAACAATAATCTTTCACCCACAATATTTATCAAGAGTATATTTACACGCAATTCAATTAACCCTCAAGCTAATCTTATGGTACCAATTTGACTCAATTTCTACAAATGTTTTGTCAAACTCAATTGTTTAATTAATTTGTCCTTTTACAGTTTTGGGCATAACAATCCCATACTAATTATGGTACACAAATCTCAATTTCCAAGCCTCAATTAAGGTTCTCAATTTAAATATTTTATTACTCGCATATTTCCCAAATATGTAAACCCAAATCCCAATTCTCATATATATATATATATATATATATATATCACTTGTACACAATTATAATTCACATTTTCATGCTCTAAAATAATCATTAACTAGCTATCTCATCACATTAGAACACCAACATAAGAACGAGCTTAAATTAAGATAAATTCCAAAGCCAAATCATGACTTAAGATTAGCATGATTAAATAAATTTCAATCATGTTTAGCTACTCAATTCAGCCAGTTTCTACTAAGTCTCAAAATAGTTCACTTCAGCCAGGATATTAAACTTCTATATATACTAGCCAAGATATTAGACTTCCATTATACCATACAAAATAGCCATGTAACTCATGTTTCTGAACGCCATTTATCTGACCACTTTTACAGCTCCTAATCATCAATATTGTAGGAACATTTATATTACGTTACAGCCCCGATTTAGCATCTTGAAATCACATACAGATAATCTCGACACCTAACTCAAAATTTAATTGGAATCATGGTCTAAACTTAACATGCATGGCCACAATATCCCCTTCAAATCAGATTACTTACCAAAGCTTACAAAATCAATCTCAAGGAATATTGTCGAACATAGATCCAAGCTTCATTAGCAAAATCTCCCACTTTATTTTCCTAGAAACACATTTTACCTTTAGACTTATTGTGATGCCCCGACCTGCCCTGGGTCAGCCTTGTGGCAACCGCCGTGCTACCTTGATGTACATGTCTATAGCCACGCATCTGAGGCATCGCAAGTCATGAATCGAGTATCATTGCTGTAAAACAATACTAAAATTTTAATTAGAAATCATTTAATAAAATAATGAAATTTAAAAGATGTACCAGTTGACTAAATCAAAAGAATACCTACACAGCGGAAACTACTAAGCCTAGGCCACTGACGTCTCCTAGTGAGCCTCCGATCTATCTGCTATCCTCATACGCGGATCTGCATCCATCTACATTGGATACAGGTGAGTGACAGAGGTTTAATGAAGCTCCATCGGGGTTAAGGCAAACAAGGGGAAATCCAAAAAATATAACAATAAAAGTAAATATATTGTTTTAAAAACCTCTTTTAAATTCTCTAAACGAAAATCCTTTTTTAAAACCATTTTAATAAATATATATACACATCTCAAAGGGGCTGGCCTCTAACCCGCCGGTCGTATGCCTCACTGCACCGAGGGCCATATTTTTTCTTTCTAAACATTTCTCTTTCTCTAGCCCGTTCCCTCGGTGGTGCCGGACGCTGTGGTGGAACATAACTACATCGAGCACTGGCGAGTTTCCTTACGCGCCTCTCCCAGGGTCTTCGCTCACCGTGCCTCTCACTAGGCGGTCCACGGCTACATCTCTGCATGCCTCTCAACTCGATCCACGCTCCCTCAAATTGGAGACCCGAGAAACCCTCTCAATTGCTCATCTCGCGTCCCATCCATATCATATATCATATATATTTAAAACATACAAACATAAAAATAAGCACACACACATAAATCTTTATATTTCCTTTTTAAAACATCTCACTCTCTACGTGGGTATATCATCATACAAATGTGTATGCCTGTGGATTCCCTGTATCCCATAACCTTTGAAAAACATTTATGTTCTTTTTAAAATCAGTTAAAAACATCTGGCCTCAGTGGCTAAGCAAAGAAATCTAAGCCACTCACAGTGTTAGGAGGTTCGTATACTCCTAAATGATCCACGTAGCTTAACTTTCGGAGCATCGTTGCACTCGATTATCTGGAGCCCTAATACACAGAAATACGTGTTAGCATTCATAATCAAACTATGAATGCACTTACGAGGCTCTAGCATGACCTAAGGGGTGTTTAGATGTGTTTCAAGGTTTAGAAAAGTGTCCAAGAGGTTTCGGGTCAAATTCGGGCCCCGGTGCAAAAATTATGATTTTGCCCCCAGGGTTTGGGGCCACTCCCGCTCGGGAGCAGTCTTCTGCCCTTGGAAACCGAGGCTTTGCCTCAGTTTTTGAGCCCCTCGGTCCATGGTTCGGCCTAAAAATCGAGACGGACGATCCTCGTACCTCCCACGATGCATTCACCCAAGTAAAAAAGAGAATCACAAGCTCAAAGTTCCTAGATTTCAAATCTAAGCTTAAAATTTAACTAAAAAGCTAAACTAACTTTGAGCTTGGATCTCTCCTATACCGATATATGGAAATGCGTGAAAACTTAATAAAACGTAGATTAAGGTGAATAGAATAACATACCAAGATCTCACCTTGATCCATCGGTCGGATTGTCTGGATCTATCAAGAGTCCAAAATTACCCCGAGAGAGCAAATGAGAAGAGAGAAAATGAGGGAGAAGAGAAATGAGAGGGGGAGAGGTTAACTTGCCCTATTTATAGATAAGCTCGACACCGGGTCTACTCGAATCTCGGACTAGACTTAATTCCCCCTTTTTCCATTTCTCATAATCTCGACCCTTATCCTAATTCACCGACCAATTCACCAATAGATATCTAATCCATTGGCTATGGACTTCAAAATGTCCCATTTATGCTTCCATGCATGGTCACTTGTCTCATCTTCCAACTCCGTCTTATGTTAAGCTTAACTTCTCTTTTTAATTAGACACATTCAGACCGACGTATTGTTGAGTAAATACAGCGTTTTACACTATTCCGTTTGTATGGAAAAGTTAGATTAAGTCCAGGTGTGTCACTTATAATTACCACTAATTTAAAGAGGTGAACTAGAGATCTAAGCAAGAACTAACTTACTCTTCTTTTAAACTTTAAATCCCTAGAATTTAAAATCTCAAATTCCATTTGACTCATTGGCCATAGCTTGAAATTAATGAAGGGATACAAAACTAGGAAGAGCAACGTGTAGGTTGATGTATTTGTTAAATAATTTATATCAAGAATTCGTTGGCATGCAAAGGAGTGGAGATGAGCTTAAAACTTAGAAAAATGGCGGCATTGAAAAGAATGAATGGGGCTATCAAGAGGTAAAAGAAATGGAGAGCAAAAGATGAGATAAAACGATGAAATGGGGAAAGGGAATGAGTGAGTGAGCTGTCGGGGTTAGTGGACAATTTACAAAGGAAAATTTTCTTTCTTTTCTTTTATTTATTTATTTTAAGAGGATACAAAAGCTAACGGTAGTGATGAGGCTAGCTGTGATACACCAAAGTGGAGATATAAGAAACCATTAAAGAATAATAATAAAAAAGTTATGTTTCTAAGGCCGGCTAGTTAGAAAATTAAAATGGATTGAGGCCTAATACCTTTTAGCACTGTTACAAGCCTACTTGTTTCTTAACAAATCTCTTTTTTTCTTTTTTTTTTTGTTTACCACATTTGGTAGCTAGATATAAGATTCAAATTTAGAGCTAAGATTTTGGTGTCACAATTCTACCATCCTTACAAGAATTTCGTCCTCGAAATTTCATATATTTTATAACAATTTTTTTTTTCAATTGTGGGCACTACACCCTTTTTAAGATCACTTTCGATTTTCTAATTCTTGTCATCTCCCAATTTTATAGTCCATCTACTTCAAAATTCACTTAACATGATAAGATCAATTTAGACTTCAATTATAGCAATTTACAACATTCAAGTTTACAATATAAACCACATATTTTAAAGTTTGTCATCAATCCTTATGAGTCATCATCACCCACAAAATTTCCGCAAATAATTATAATTCGAAATTTCCCTTAAACTTCAAAAATCAATAAGTTTTAATAAGAAGACACCCAATAGTAAGTAAATTTTCAATTACAAAGGTCGGTTAATCAAATAAGACTAGCATTTTACAATTGTTACAAGCACAATAGGAACCAGTTTCTTATTCGGCTAAGTTAATACGTATCCTACACAGAATGCAAACTAGTGTACTTATAACTCTTTTATTGCTACTATCACTCTACTATGCCCCATGCATGTTATAGACAATATTCAAAATTTCTAAATTGAGGATCAATTCGAGTCTCCATTTTAAGCATCTCGTTGATCTCACTCCAAAAATTTCAAGTACATAATTATGTACTTTAAATCATCCTCCAAGGTTTCTAGTCCACTATATTTCCGAATTACTAATTTCCAATTAAGTTCTAACAATCACTTATGACATAAATTTAGGCTTAAAGCCTCAAAGCATATATATAGATTAAATTTTCTACAATTTATTTATTTGTCAAGGCAATATCTCAATATAACCTCAATTATAAAGTCTGTAGTTTTCAAATCATTTAAGTCACCTACCTTAATTCTAAAACTAATAAACCTCTTAATTTTATTCAATTTAGTTTTTAATTTAATTTCTTTTTTATATAATTTTTTTATAATATTGAACTCCACATACACAACTACTCTATTTAATTCAATTCTCCACTATCCCAATTTATAAATAAAATTAAATTTCATAATTACAAATTATCTCTTCACTTATTATTAAGATCCCACATGAAAATATGTCCCCTAAATTTTTTTTTCTCAAGTTTCAAGTCTCCATAAGTTCCTTATAATTATCCTCATTAGGTTCAAATTAGCTTCATCAATTTAAGGTCACAAATGTTGAAAAATCTTACTAAATCAAACATAATCCATTACCCTTACGTTCTTAGATCATCCCCATCAAAGCAAAACAATCTATTTGCTTACCAAGAAAACACATACTAATAATGTTAATATTTTCAATTAATTGTTTCCCACCTGTACAGCCTCATAACTAGTTTACTCTTTACTCTGCTGTTTAGTCTTTACTCTGCTCACCTAACTCTGCTTTTATGCTTGTATAAAACTCCCTTTTGTACAGTTTTAGTGAATAAGAAAGACAAGTGAGATTTTTTAGCTTATTCATTTTTTACATGGTATCCAGAGCAGGTTATAAACCCTAGTCGTCATGTCCACCAACTCTGACAGCAATTTCACCCAAAATGAAACTGGATCAATTGGGGGAGCAAATAACCCCTTTGATCATAACTCTCCCTATTACTTGCATCCATCAGATAATCCTGGTACTGTTTTTGTTTCAAGTCTTTTGACCGGAGAAAATTATCCAACATGGAGAAGAGCAATGCAAAATGCTCTTTATGCCAAAAACAAGATATGTTTTGTAGACGGGACACTCACCAAACCTAACATTGGCTCTCCTGATTTTTCCTCTTGGATGAAGTGTAATTCCATGGTTATTTCTTGGCTTTTCAATGCTCTCTCTCGTAACCTTCATGATAGTGTAGCTTACGCCGACTCGGCACGAGAAGTATGGATTGACCTTGAAGAGTGATTTTCACACGGCAATGCTCCTAGAGTGCATCAATTGAAGCATGATTTGGCTATCACAAACCAAGGTAATCTTTCCATTGCTGCTTATTACACCAAACTTAAACCATTATGGGATGAATTGCAGTTGTATGAAGCCATTCCAAAGTGTTCATGTGGAGCAGCCAAGGAGTTTATTGCCATTCGTGAATCTGAAAAACTCCATCAATTCTTGATGGGGTTAAATAACAATTTCGGCACCATAAGAATTCAAATTTTGAGCACTGAACCTCTTCCATGTTTGAGCAAAGTGTATTCAATTGTTGCTCAAGAAGAAAAGCAGCAAGTCGTTGCCTCTTCAAGAGTCCCAGTTATAAAAGCTACTGCGTTGACTGTTAAATCAAGTTTTTCAAGGCAGAAATTTCCATAAAAAATTCGAGAAGTGTGTGATCATTGCAAGAAAAATGGGCACTCCAAGGCAAATTGTTTTGAACTTATTGGTTACCCTACAGATTGGAAAACACGAAATCGTCGTGATTCAAGCACAAATCCAATTTCCAATTCATCATTCCATGGGCTTTCGCAGAAAAGTTCTCCATCACCTGGTACTTCAATGGCTGTAGCCACTAGCATTACTATCTCGACTAATGAAGTTATTCAATCCCCAATTGCAGGACTCACCACTGACCAATATAATCAATTGATCCAATTTTTAAATGGTAATTCTATGCCTTTTGCCAACCTTGCAGGTAAACCCATTGACTCTACTTCTTGGATAATTGATAGTGGAGCCACTGATCACATGACTTCCTCGGTGTCTTTATTACAGAATGCATCACTTAATTATTTTTATTAGCCAGTTAAACTCCCTAATGGTATCTCTTTACCAGTCACTCATATTGGGAAAGCCATCCTCTCCAATGATGTCACCCTTAACAATGGTTTATGTGTCACAAATTTCTCTTGCAACCTTCTTTCAATAAGCAAACTGACCAGAGACCTCAACTATGTAGTCTTATTTTTCCCTTATTTTTGTGTCTTTCGGGACCTTCTTTCCAGGATGCTGATTGGAGTGGGTAAACTTCAAGGAGGTCTTTATCATTGTTCTTTCTTGTCATCTTCTGTAGCTTGTAATTCTGTCAAGGATTTGTCTTCTTTAACTTGGCACATGCATCTTGGCCATGTCTCTTTTGATCGGTTGGCTAAAATTTGTAGCTTGTCTAATGTTAGTCATTCAAATTTTCAGCATGTTTGTGATGTTTGTCATCGTGCAAAACAAACACGAAATCCCTTTCCAGATAGCATAAATAGAAGTAGTGAATGCTTCTAATTAATTCATGTTGATATTCGGGGTTCTTATTCAACACCTTTACATACCGGTGCATGTTATTTTTTAACAATTGTTGATGATCATTCTCGTTGCACTTGGGTCTATCTAATGAAACATAAGTCTAAAACTTTTGGTTATCTGACCTTTTTTTGTAACATGGTCAAAACACAGTTTAATTCCAAAGTGCGTCAAATTCGTAGTGATAATGGTAGTGAATTTTTTTCAGATGCTATTAAAATTTTTTATCATTCCAATGGCATCTTGCATCAAAGTTCTTGCGTTGATACACCACAACAAAATGGGATTGTAAAGTGAAAACACCGGCATGTTCTTGAAATTGCACGTGCCTTAAGATTTCAAGCCAATTTACCTTTATCCTTTTGGGGAGAATGTGTTTTAACAGCAACTTACCTTATCAATATGCTCCCCACACTAGTTTTAAATGGCCAAACCCCATATGAGATTCTTTTTGATAAGAAACCTAGTTATGATCATTTGAGAGTTTTTGGTTGTCTTTGTTATGCCCATAATCACTCACCATCACGCAAGAAATTTGATGCATGAGCCATGAAATGTGTTTTTGTTGGATATCCAAATGGACAAAAGGGTTATCGAGTTTACAATTTAGAGTCCAAACGTATCTTTACTAGTAGAGATGTGATTTTTCATGAGAATATTTTTCCTTATTCTACCATTGGTCAAAATTTGTCTTATTCTCCAATTGTTCCTTTGCCTTTGCTTGATGATTATGACTCCGCCACCTATAATGGACCCACGCCTTCTATCCAAGAAATGCACCAAGATGAAAATCCTAATGTCACTACAAGTCTTGACGCATCTATTACTTCTTCTACTTTGTCATCTCGTCCTCATCGTCATCGAGTTCCATCTCACAAGCTTCAAGATTTTATTTATGATCTTCCTCCCTCAATTGACCCTTTGAAGTCTACCTCTCCTTCAGCTCACTCAGGTACTAGCTATCCCATCTTTAATTTCATTTCTGATGCTAAATTTTCATCTATTCATTCTACCTTTCTAGCAGCCATCACCTCTGTTGATGAGCCTAAAACTTTTTCTCAAGCAGTCCGTGGTGAAAACTGGTGTAAAGCCATGAAAAGTGAAATTGATGCTCTTAAACAAAACAATACTTGGACTATTGAAACATTACCACATGGAAAGAAGGCCATTGACTCCAAATGGGTCTATCGCATCAAATATAAACCAGATGGTTCCATAGAACGGTACAAGGCACGGCTGGTCGCAAAAGGATTTACACAAGTTGAGGGGCTTGATTATCATGAAATGTTTGCTCCAGTTGCGAAATTGGTGACAGTCCGTTGTCTTCTTACAGTAGCATCTATCTGACATTAGGAGTTGCACCAGCTTGATGTCAACAATGCTTTCCTACATGGTGATCTTCAAGAGGAGGTATATATGAAAAATTCCTCAAGGTTTCTCTCGAAAGGTGGAGACAAGAGTTTTTCGGCTTCGAAAATCTCTGTATGGGTTAAAACAAGCTTCCCGCAATTGGTTTGAAAAATTCACCATCTTTTTGAAATCTATTGGCTTCCCTCAATCTGTTGTAGATTATTCTTTCTTCACTTTGCAATATGGTGAAAGTTTCATTGCTATTTTGATTTATGTTGATGATGTTATAATTGCGGGAAATGATGCAGCACAAATTTCTTCCATCAAGTCTTTTTTGCACAAGCAATTCAGCATTAAAGACCTTGGCCCCTTAAAATATTTTCTAGGCATTGAGGTTGCTCATTCTCCAATTGGTATCGTCTTAAGTCAAAGAAAATATTCACTTGATATTCTATCTGAAGCAGGAATGCTTGCTGCTCGTCCTTGTACTTTTCCTATGGAGCAAAATCACAAGCTTAGTCATGATTCTAGTAATCCTGTTGCTGACGTCTCTCAATATAGGCGTTTGGTTGGTCAGTTTTTATACCTCACCATCACTAGACCAGATTTATTCTATTCTGTCAATATCTTAAGTCAATTTATGCATGATCCTAGAGACCAACATCTTGAAGCTACCATGCGTGTTCTTCGCAATGTGAAATCATCTGTTGGCCAAGGTATATTTCTACCTTCTTCTAGCTCTTTGAAGCTTCAAGCCTATTGTGATTCTAATTGGGCTGGTTGTCCTATGACCCGTCGCTCCATTTCTGGATTTTTTATCTCACTTAGTTCTGCCCCTATTTCTTGGAAATCCAAGAAGCAAAGCACGGTGTCTCGCTTTTCTACTGAAGCGGAATATCGTGCCATGTCCACTGCCACAAGTGAGTTAATTTGGTTGCGCAACCTTCTTAGCAACCTTCAGGTGCCTCATCCTTTGCCGATGAAACTTTTTTGCGATTATCAAGCTGCCCTCCATATTGCTGCTAATCCGGTGTTCCATGAACGCATGAAACACATAGAAATTGATTGTCATTTCATTCGTGAGCGTATCCAATCTAAGGAACTTGTTGCATCACATGTTAGTTCTAACTCTCAATGAGTAGACATCTTTACTAAGGCTCTCGATCGAGATCGTTTTCAGACTTTGTTATCCAAGCTGGGCATTACGGATCTTCATGCTCCAACTTGAAGGGGAGTAATAATGTTAATATTTTCAATTAATTGTTTCCCACCTGTACAGCCTCGTAACTAGTTTACTCTTTACTCTGCTGTTTAGTCTTTACTCTGCTCACCTAACTCTGCTTTTATGCTTGTATAAAACTCCTAACTCTGCTTTTATGCTTGTATAAAACTCCCTTTTGTACAGTTTTATTGAATAAGAAAGACAAGTGAGATTTTTCAGCTTATTCATTTTTTACACATACAACATCCATACACTCAAAACATTTATAATTTATAGTTATCTCAAAGTCAAGATTAATCTAGACTTCCAAGAAATAACAATTTACACCCAAATTGAATATTCTTGAGGAATTTCACTAGTTTATTGCTAAAAATCGTACAAATTACACAACTACTTAATCAATAATTGTGGATTTCCCAATTAACCACACTATCACAATTGATCAACCTCAAGTTCACAATTTAATCCACAATTTTATGGAACTTTTAATTTAGTTAATTTAATTTATTCATTGATTCATTAATTTTTTTTTTTAATTATAACTCCAAACTATAAGTTTCTGGGCATTTCTATAACTTAACGAACTTTAAGCGTCAAATAATAATTTTGGCATTAGATAGTCATCAAGATCATTACCCAAGTTCTCTTAATGTCATTGTTTACTTATAATTAATCTCATTATTTCAAAATTTTTATCAAAACATTCCCTGTATCAATCATTTACTTATCCTTACTAACCATGTTCCTTATGACAAATCATTCAATATTTCTCTAATCAACTCTTTTTTCTATAATACTACCTTAAAAGTTAAATATTAGATACTTTATAACTCTTAGTAAATTTTAGAATTACAGTCCTCCAAGCTATCAAGAAAATCTATTTCTTATGTCTACAAACAACTTTTTCACCACACATAATAATCCCAATTTGATTTAATAATATCATAATTTGCAAGAATTTTAAATAGATCAACTATATTTACAAAGTTACATTATCCTTAGAACCCCAACATACTTACACAATCTCTCACAATTATATTTTTTTTCTTTTTAGTCATTGAAACTTACATTACGACTATATCATCATTTTCTCCAATTTCTCAAATATATTTTAATACATGGCATTAATACATTAGTATACGTTAATATTTTCACAACTCAATATCTCCAGATCCCAAAAGAACAAGTTAATACCACTTAAGAATTTAATAACTACATTCATATTTCAACAAATTCCTCTTTTAGCTATTCAAGATCTATTAAACACATTAGAGCATAACAATGTATAATTATTAACGCATACTTACAATCCGTACTATCTCAATTTTACCTTACAATCCATACTATCTCAATTTTACCTCTAAGAAAACCATACTTTACTCATTCTCCAAAATTCTATTTAATTATTTTCTATTGATCATGCATTTTGCATCCAATGTAATCTTTACTTTGTTAAAATTTCACAAGACTTCACATTTTAAAATGTAACACCACTAATGGACATTCTTGTATTCTAAGTCATATAAATTCCCGGAACATTTTTCAAGCAATTCATTTCTATTAAAAACTAAGTAATTCTTTGCTTTCATTACAACATTTATAGGAATCAAGAAACATTGCATTCACTAGTATCATCATGCATTGAAATACCTTGTATTTTACCTTCTATCTTACTCATTACATCACTGACTCATGAGATACAACTCTTAACTTAACCATGGATGTAATTTAAGCAATCCTAATCGTACCTACTTGTCCTAACATGTGACTTAACTCCCCTCTTCTGCGTGCCATAATTCTACACAAATGGATAATCATTTAGTAAGCTATCAAAATAGCTAAAAACTCTAAAGATGACTAAGAATAGAAACATTGGGTACCTAAATACCCAATTGACTCTTAACATCCTAAGGTGATCCAGTGTGATTTTAAAATGCTTTTAAAACAAATTTCTAACCTCTAATACCAATAAAACTATCACGCTCCAACCCGCAGGCTCGACCACGTGTCCACCGCCATATTGTCTCAAAAAACGTGCTAGCCAACAAAACACCGCGAAGACAGCACAAGGCATTTATCGAATCCATTGCTCAAATACAAATATCAAATACCAAATACATAAATTCAAATTAATTCATAAATTAATATAACCTAAGTATACATATATTAAAAATATATGTCATAAAATATACTTTCCAAATATTTATACTTAAATGCCATAAGCCTCACATAGGCTAAATATCCCCAAGTATTCAAACATAAAATCATGAAATATTATCAAATTTAGAGAAAAGCGGAAGCACATAAGAAAACAAGGCAGCCGAAGTCAAAAGCACAATTGAATTACCGACTAAGATTTGAAAATCACCTACTAGCGGAATATTGTAGCTCGCACTAGCTACGCTTAACTTAATCCTTTCGAGCCTTAGTCTCCTGAAAGAGAGGAAAGTAAAAGGGGTGAGTATATAAATACCCAGTGATATAGTTTGAAAACAATGTAAAAGACCAAAGATGGGTTGGGGATATACTAATACCAAAAACTATTTCTAAAATTATCAATTTATTATTTATATAAAATATCCCATCCACAAAATCAATTTCATACAAATGATTTTTTTTACAGGGCGGTTAAAATAGATTGAGTCTCACCCGTTGTTAAGCTTAAAAACTCGTTGGGAGAAATTCTCACCTATCATCTTTTAAAATAATGATATATATATATGTATACTATGCCCTAATCTCCCAACGTTGTCGTTCGTCATCGAAATGACTACAAGTGCTCATGGCGTGTCACCCTCCGCGCCTTACAGTCCCAGAAGGGTGCATTTGTGCCTCCCCAATGGAGTATCCACAAGCCATCAATAGCTAGCACAAAGCCCCTTAAGGGCTAGTCCCTCACGGACTCATAATCATCAAAACATTCATCAAAATATATTTCATACATACTTAAGCATATATCATATAGTCCCACCCCAAAATCAGTGTATGCTTGTGAGGTAGTACAATATATCCCAAAACATAAAACATTTCATTAAAACAATAAAACAAGTTGCCATCAATGTCACTAAACATTGAGGTCAAACCACTCACAGTGTAGGGAGATTCGTACACTCCCAAATTCTTTTCCCAAGGGCATTTCAACACTTGCTCATGATTAAGCCACCTAGGAAATACTCATTGAGACACTATATACACGTGTAAAGATACCATGTCATTCTATTGATATGACCAAGTATGCATGCACTTACTAATTCTAACCTTAGGATATGAACTTCTAACTTAGTTTTCCTAATCTAATTTCACTTTTAATTCCACCTACTCTTAACAATAATCTTAACTATGATCTAAATTCTTTTATCCTTTCATCCACAATATTTATCAAGAGTATATTTACACGTAATTCAATTAACCCTCAAGCCAATCTTATGGTACCAGTTTGACTCAGTTTTTACAAATTTGTCAAACTCAATTGTTCAATTAATTTGTCCTCTTATAGTTTTGGGCATAACAATCTCATACTAATTATGGTACACAAATCTCGATTTCTAAGCCTCAATTAAGGTTCTCAATTTAAATATTTTATTGCTCACGTATTTCCCAAATATGTAAACCCAAATCCCAAATCCCAAATCCCAAATCCCAATTCTCATATATATATGTATATATATATATATATAGCACTTGTATACAATTATAATTCACATTTTCATGCTCTAAAATAATCATTAACTAGCTATCTACACCATCATAAAAACGAGCTTAAATTAGGATAAATTCCAAAGCCAAATCATGACTTAAGATTAGCATGTTTAAATAAATTTCAATCACATTTAGTGTCATGCCTCGACCCGCCCAAGCTGGCCACGTGGCAACCGCCGTGCTACTTCGAAGTACATGTCAATTGCCACGCATCCAAGCCAACGCAAGGCATGAAATAGATATCATAGCTACAAAAAAAATATAATTTTAATTAGAAATCATTTAATAAAATATTTAATTTTAAAAGCAATACCAGTGGATTAATTTAAAGGAATACTTACGCAGCTGAAACACTGATCCTATGCCATCGACGTCTCCTAGTGAGCCTTTGATCTATCTGCTGACCCCGTACACGGATTGGCATCCATCCACATTAGATACAGCTGAGTGACAGAGGTTCAATGAATCTCCATCGGAGTTAGGGAAAACAGAGGTAATCTAAATCATAGTAATAATAAAATAAATAAATTTTGTTTTCAAAATCTCTTTTATAATTCTCCAAATGAAAATTAAATTTAAAACCTTTAAAATAATAAAACTAAACGGGCTGCCATCAAATATACTAAAGGCACGATTGGCCGGTCGTATGACTTACTGCATCGAGGGCTATCTCTCTTTCTTTATAAAACTTTCTCTTTCTCTAGCTCGTTCCCTCGGTGGTGCCAATCCCTGTGGTGGAACACAGCTACATCAAGCCCTAGTGAGCTTCCCTACACATCTCTCCGAGGGTCTCCATTCACCGTGCCCCTCAAAAGGAGGTCCACGGCTACTTATCTACATGCTACTCAGACTCGGTCCACGCTCCCTTATATCGGAGCCCCGAGGAAACCACTCGGTTTCTCTCTCGCATCCCATCCATATATTTATCATATATATATATATGTATACAAAACATATATATTTAAAACATTTAAACACACACACAAGCATTTATATTTCCTTTAAAATCATCCCGCCCTCTAAGTGGGTGTATCACAAAATAAAATTATGTGTGGTGGATTACCCTTACTCCAAAACATTTGAAAACCTTTGAAACAACTTATATTTTTAAAACATTTAAAAACATTTGTCCCTAGTGGCTAAGCATTGAAATCTAAGCCACTTACAATATTGGGAGGTTTGTATACTCCCAAGCGCTCTATGTAGTTTAACCTCCGGAGCATCACCGCACTCGATTCATCCGGAGCCCTAATACACGGAAGTACACGTTAGCATTCATAAGAAAATTTATGAATGCACCTATGAGGCTCTAGTATGACCTAGGACTGGACTTGGATGTGATTCGGGGCTTAGAAAAGTATCCGAGAAGGTTTAGGGTAAAAATCAGACACTTTATAAAAAATTACCAAAATGCCCCCAAGGGCGTATAGGCCCCATGCCCGGATCGGGCCGGGCCCGCCTGGGTTTAGGCCTTAAAGCCCACCCACGCGGGCTGGACCAAGTCCCATTTGGGACTTGGCCTAAAAGCCCACTTCCGCGTGGGTTGGGCCAAAAGCCTAAACTCACCCCACACGGGAGACCGGCTAGAACCGGGTCGGTTCTCCCTCGATTTTCACACCCGTTTCTCTTCCTTTTGACTCACAAACTTAGATAGGCGATCCTCATGGCATCCATGATGGATTCACCGAAGCAGAAACAAGAAACACAGATCCAATCGCCGTAGATCTGAGATCTAAACTTAAATGGACCAAACTCAGATCTACTCTAAACCGGTGCATAGAAATATGTGAAAACGGAGTATGATGTAGATTAAGGTGAGTATGATAACATACTAAAAACTCACATTGTTTCACCAGCCCAATATCCGTAGATCTGATATTTAAACTTAAATCTGATAAAAAGCTGAACTTAACTTTAAACTTAGATCTACCCTAATCCGATACATGGAAATGAGTTAAAATTTAATATAATGTAGATCAAGGTGCATAGAATAATATATTAGAAACTCACCTTGATCTGACGGTCGGATAGTTCGAATCTAACAAAAATACAAAATGCCTTCGTTTGGCTCTAAAGAGAAAAAAAGAGAAAAAGTGAAAAAAAAAGAAAAATGAAAAAGAGAAATGAGGGGAAAGGCTTCGGCCTTCCCCTATTTATAGAAGAGCCTGACATCGGGTCTACTCGGATTCCGGGTTAGACTCTCTCCCCTTTTTCTAATTTCTTAAATTTTTGACCGTTGGTTAAATCTTTTGATTTCTTGTACCAACGGGGCCCATAACTAATTGTTATGGACTTAATAAGAGGTCTTATTAGCATTTATTAATTTCTATTCACAGTTAATTACTTTATCTTCCAACACCATCTTATCCTAATTTTCACGTCTCTTCTTAACTAGACACGTCCGGACTGACGTATTATCCACTTAATGCGCCATCTTACACTATTTCGTTCGTACGAAAAAGTCGAATTAGGTCCGGGTGTATCATTTAGCTACTCAATTCAGCCAGTTTCTACTAAGTCCCAAAATAGTTCACTTCAGCCAGGATATTAGACTTCCATTATACCATACAAAACAGCCCTGTAACTCATGTTTCTTAACAACATTTATTATACCACTGTTACAGCCCCTAATCATCAATATTCTAGGAATGTTTTTATTACGTTACAGCTCCGATTTAGCATCTTGAAAACACATATAAATAGTCTTGACACCTAACTGAAAATTTAATTGGAATCATGGTCTAAACTTAACATGCATGGCCACAATATCCCCTTCAAATCAGATTACTTACCAAAGCTTACAAAATCAATCTCAAGGAACATTGTCGAACATAGATCTAAGCTTTATCAGCAAAATCTCCCACTTTATTTTCCTAGAAACACATTTTTCCTTTAGACTTATAATTACCACTAATTTAAAGAGGTGAACTAGAGATCTAAGTAAGAACTAAGTTACTTTTCTTTTAAGCTTTAAATCCCCAGAATTTAAAATCTCAAATTCCATCCGACTCATTGGTCATAGCTTGAAATTAATGGAGGAATAGGAAACTAGGAAGAGCAACGTGTAGGTTGATGTATTTGCTAAATGATTTATATCAAGAATTCGTTGGCATGCAAAGGAGTGGAGATGAGCTTGAAACTTAGAAAAATGGCGGCATTGAAAAGAGTGAATGGGGCTGTCAAAAGGTAAGAGAAATAGAGAGCAAAAGATGAGATAAAACGATGAAATGGGGAAAGGGAATGAGTGAGTGAGCTATCGGGTTGGTGGACAATTTACAAAGGAAAATTTTCTTTCTTTTTCTTTTATTTATTTATTTTAAGAGGAAACAAAAGCTAATGGTAGTGATGAGGCTAGCTGTGATGCACCAAAGTGGGGATATAAGAAACCATTAAAGAATAAAAAAAAATGTTATGTTTCTAAGGCCGGCTAGTTAGAAAATTAAAATGGATTGAGGCCTAATTACTTTTAGCATTGTTACAAGCCTACTTGTTTCTTAAAAAATCTCTTTTTTTCTTTTTTTTTCTTACCACATTTGTTAGCTAGATATAAGATTCAAATTTAGAGCTAAGATTTCGGTGTCACTAAATTACTTTATTTTTTTCCCTTAAATTCATGCATGGAGTTGTTCAAATAGGTGCTCATTGTTCCTCTAATGTTGCCTGCAATTGTTGGATGCATTATTGTCTAGTTACTAGAACTGGTACTTATATATTATCTGTGTGCTTGTTTGTTTTATAGTATAAAACTTCTCTTTCGTTAACTGAGGTACTTTGTTGATCTTTTCTAGTTAGATTTCTAGAAGGTACTTCTCTAATTTTAGTCATCGTCAAAGTACAAAACCTTCTTGAGGTGCTGAACCAAAACATATGCTATATTCCAATGGGAGCAGGGAATCCTCTTATTCATCATTGGTTTTATGAGGTGTGCTACCATTTTTTGTTTTGATAGTTCTTTCAAAAAACAATACACTTTGAAATTGTTACTAGTTTTTGATTGATTGGTATAATGGTAAATTAGTTTGTTTTGACATCTTCATTTTGGGAAGTTAAATGTCAATCATATTTGAGAGTCAAGTTGAAATGTTAAGTTTCCTTTTGATAAGTGGAAGGATTGTTTGTCTCATTGATTATATCTTTATAATGTATTTAAATTGTATGGTGTTATGTAATTACGACAAACACAAGATCAGGTGCGACGAACATATTCCTAACTATGACAGATTATTGAAATAACTACAAGAAAGACAATTCATAATTATGACAGAAATAATTATTGTTTACAACAAACATATATACTCTATAGCGATCTTTAATAAATGGCTAAATGTTCAAATTGTGGCCCAACCTTTACAAATTTGCATGATTAATGGTCCAATTTTTCAATTTGAGCAATTCGGGGCCTAACCTTCCAAAATTGGCTCAATTAAGGGCCTACTTCAATATTTAATAGCACGTGAGGTAGACCCATGGTTAACAGTAATAGATTGTGACGTGGTGACATTTTAGTTTGTTTTATTTTTTTTAATTGCTACTACTATTATTACTTAAGGTAAGTAAATAACATTTTTCCTTTTTCTTCATTGTCTCTATCTCTACTTTAATCAACCCAACCCAGAATCTGATCACTCCCCATCGCCACCGTCGCCAACTACCACCTCTTGAGGCTGTTGATATCCCAAAAATTACACCATTTATACCTTTCAATCTCTTGTTTCAATCAAATGACTTAGATTTTCTTAAAAACCCCAATTGTTTTTTCAAAAAAAATCAAATAACCCAACCCTAAATATTCCTAGATCTATCCATCAGTAACCCAAAACAACCAATAATTTTCACCAATTCCTTTCCCCTCATTCCTTCTTAGGAGCGGTTCTATGTTGATTTATTATTATTCTTCTTTTAGTGGAAGCATGTGATTTATGGTGAATTTGCAAATAAAGGTGGCAGAGGCATTGTTGAGTCATTCTTCCACACAACAAAGGCTTCATTTGAAGAAATAATGAAGAATGCCTTTTTTTTTTTCCTTTGTTAGTAGTATGCAGTTGCTTATAGAAGCAGTTACAGAGCAAGAGGAAAGCTCATATTTCATCGAGTTGACCCTGCATTGATGGTGTTTAGGGTTTCGTGTTATGTGGATTCTACGGTTTTGGATTTTGTTTTTCCTTTAGTGATGTCTTGTGGTGTAACACCTACTCTGCGAATTTACAGTTGCCCGCTTCATGAATTTCATGTTAGTAGATAGTATCATGCATTCCATAATTTAGAGTATAGAAAATGTTATAGTGTAAGATGGGTGTAGTTAGGAATTTTGGTGAAAAATGCGAGAAAACTTCGAACTCATATAGTTTACAAATGGTAAGGAGTTTAAAAATTTTGTTACGCGTAAAATAACTCAATAGAAGTTGAAAAATAATTTGGAACAGTGTATAAAGTGTCGGACTGACTAGGGACATAAGTGGAATTTTTAAAGTTTTTGGGGGTAAAATTGTCCATGGGGGCAAAATGGCCATGCACATGACCAATGGCCATATTTAAAGGCCATGGCCGGCCATTCTTGGGAGAATTCAAGAAGATTCTCCAAATTTCTCCACACTTGTCTCATTTTCTCCATCTTTTTTCCATTTCTACCAAAATTCTCTCACCTTGATTTCTCCTAGTTTAATCCATCAAAACCCCTTCAACTTTATAGTCAAATTGAAGCTCTCAACAAGCCCATCAATAGCCCTCTATCAATTTTGAGGAATTTGAACTTGGTTGAAAGTAATTCGAAGAAGAAAAATTAGGGTTCATGTTGAAGTTGCAAAAATCATAAGGTAAGCATGCCTAATTTAGAGTATGTTGTAGATTTTGGCATGCTCATCAAGAATATTAGATTAATTTAGTGTAAGATGTCAATTTTATTTGTTAAATTTTAGGAAGAAAAGAATGATTATATCATGAAATTTTGATTCATGAAATATATGTGTTAAAAGAATTCATAAGTTGAATTAAATTAGTGTGGAAGAATTAAATTGCTAGAATTTGATTTTTGAATGAATTGAAGAAGGAATTTATAATATAAAAACATGAGTGTCGAAAATATTAAAGGAAAATATTATTATTCCCAATTTGCAAGATTTAATTAGTTTAATTATATTTTTGTAGTAGCTTAAGTGTAAATATGAAGATAGAAATTTTAGAGATGAACAAATACCAATTTGATGAAATTAGGAATATTTACCGAAAATTTGAAGTAAAATTGTATGGGAGATTTATGAAATTGAATGGAAATTGATGAAGGAGAAATATATGGATTAATTAGGGAGAAAGAAGAAATCAAAGAAAATTAGTAATTGGTCTTGCATTTCATGCATTCGTGCATATAGGTTACAAATTAGGTAATGTTAGTGATCCATACTTGAACATTGGAATATATCCAACATTCAATGTTGTAGACAGGCACTACAAAAATTAAAGGAAAGCAAACTGCTGGCGAGGATCCAGAACAAATCAATCGTCAAGAACAGTGAGTGAATGACTAACTCAAAATTTGCCTTTATACTTGATTTAATATTTTGGATTTAATGCTTTGGTTTGATTGAATTTCTTAAATTAAAGTATTGATAAATGGTTTATGAGATTTCATGAAACCATACTGTGTTAAGATGAAATTTATTTCTTGACTTGTGGATTAAGAAAGAACCTATGTTTTGGAAAATGTTGATGCTAGTATCTTGCGTGATGAAAGGATATTGTGTAAAGGCAATCTGCGTCGTAAGCTTGTTACTCGCGGCAGCCCCATGAGGGGAATTTACCGTTACTGCAGTAACTAAGTAGCTCGCGGACCACCTTTTGAGGGCCGCGTGTGAGTGTGGTTTAGCCTTGGATGGGAGGTGCGGAGGGAAACCCACAAGGCATTTGTGAGTTCATTCTGCGGCACTATCGGGCAGGATGGAACTCAATTACCCAATATCGGCCTCGGGCCAAGGCAACAGCTTGGGTAGAGAAATCGACGGACAGTATGTTCAACCCATGGTCCTATTTCTTGAAAATCTCTTTTCCTATTGGTTCCTTTATATGATTTTGAATATTTGAATAAACCATTTTCAAGCAGTAGACGTTCTCCGTGTTGGTAGGAAGGTTGCGGTGGCATAAAGGTCTCATACCTAGGAAGAGTTTGATGAAGGAGGCAAAAAGTCAACTTTTGTGTAATATTTTTCATAAATTTATGTAGGTCCCACCGAGGGTATATATGACTTGTAAACTATCCAGTTATCTTCTTTAGTGCGTCCTAGAATATTTGAAACTGTTGTGTTAATTTTCTGAGTACTATAGAACAGGGAAAATGTTGTAGAAAAAATATGTCGTAAAACCAGATGGCATTTCTGTAAATATGCGCAAGTTTGTGACTTAAATTTTTACCTCATGAATTGCCGTTATATTTCTACACTAAATGATTTTATGTTCATATTAACTATTGAAACTTGAAAACTGCCTGGTTACTGCGTGAAAATAAAATGTAAAATTACCATTTTAGCCTTGCGAAACTTTGGAGTGTATTCCAACGTAGTAGAATGCACTTCAAGGATTCGTGGCGGTTGTTACATGCTCGATTACGGTGTTGGGGTGTGACAATTCGATTGGTATCAGAGCCTGAGATTTTAAGCTAAAAATTCGATACTGTCAGTGTCGGTGGGACTCGATCAAAGTTGGTCAACTCTGGTCAACCTTGGTCACACTTTTAGTGCATGCATATTTCATGTAGGATTAGTTGTTCTGAGCCTGATTCCCTCCTTTATAGATTGTACAATGCCACCACGATGACAACGCGGTCGTGGTTGGCCGAGGTGGAGATCAACAAGGTTCAGTCAACTTAGGCAACGTTTTCCTACTCCCCCGAAGGAGGAACCTATGGCATCTGATGCAGGTTTACACAAGCCACCACTACCCCCATCACCACCCACTGCTCCTCCTGCAACTGTAGCTCCACCGCCTCCACAACAACCCCCTCCTGAATTTTATCAGACATTTATGGTAGTTTCGAATGCGGTGGCAGCTCAATTCCAGCATGGACAGGCACCCCCTCTAGTTCACCCCCCGTGACCCACACAAGTAAATTCACCTCCATCCGATTTTGATATTACGAACAAGATAAAGTCGATCATAGATTTGAGTTGTGAACCATTTAAAGGTCATTTAGATGCAGTGGTAGCTAAGAATTGGATCAGGAAGATAGATCAGACAATGACCGATCTAAAGTTGAATGATGATATGAAGTTGAAAATAGCTACCTGAATGCTTGAAGGGATGGCAGAAAAGTGGTGGTAGAATGTAGAGGCAAGGACCACTACTCTAATGACATGGGCGACGTTTCTTGCTGAATTTGATGCTAAATATTATACTCGCTTCCATCAGAAGGAGAAGTAGGAAGAGTTTATATAGCTGCAACAAGGAAATTATTCTGTGGGGGAATTTGAGGCAAAATTCAATGAATTACTACCTTTTGTGGGAGACATGGTCAAGGATGATTGTGATCAAGCATCGTTCTATGAATCTAAGCTTAGGCAAGAAATTAGGGAGTGGATGCCAGTGACAAGTGAAGAAAGTAATAAACACGTCGTTCAATTAGCCTCACGTGCGGAAAAGTTAATTGCTTCCAAGGGGAAGACAGTGGCCATAGAGACTTTTAAGAAGAAAGGAGCAGGATTTACTAGCTTTCAACCCTTTAAGAAAGCTAAAGGTATCACCATTTCAGATAGTGGTAGTTCAGTGAGTTCAGTGAGGTCACCACCTCAACAACAACAGAGGCCAGTTAGTTTTGCTCCCAGTGCAAATGTTGGTAGGGGACAGAGTACCTTTGACAAATGTAGAAATTGTGGAAAGCATCACCTCGGCCCTTGTAGAGAACCATTAAGGTGTTATCAATATGGGCAGACTGGCCACATGCGAAACGCTTGCCCTGAACTTGGGCAAGGAATTGCGAGTACTCCATTTCCTGCAAGTCATATGACTGGTCCAAGGGGAAGGCCACCTCAATTACAGCGGCCTAATGTTGGGAATAGGATGGGTGCAAGGAATACTACACCAGTTCAAGGAGCACCACAACCCCAGATTCGAGTTCAGACTAGAGTGTTTGCTTTGACGGAAGAGGAGGTGCAAGCTAGACCAACCACCGTTACAGGTACGGTGACTATTTTTGAGTAGCCTGCACATATTCTTATTGACTCTGGTTCAGATAGATCATATGGTAGAACTTCATTTGCACATGCATCCAATAGAAATTTATCACCATTAGACACAGAAATATTAGTGAAAATCCCATTAGGAGGAGAGGTGATTAAAAATGCAGTTTACAAGGTGCGCAGTGTAAAAATTGGTGAAAAGAATTTTTGGCGAATTTAATTCCCTTGGATATGGGTGATTTTGATGCAATACTAGGGATGGATTGGTTAGAAACCTATCAAGCCAAGGTGGACTGTTTTACTAAAGAAGTAACATTTAGAAAACCAAATGAGCCAGGGGTAGTCTTTACAAGTGAAAGGCGAGTACTACCTACTTGTGTTATCTCAGCAATTAAAGCAAAAAGTTAGTGCAAAGGGGATGCCCGACATACCTAGCCCATGTCATTGACACATCTAAACCCGAACCTAGATTAGAGAATTTTTCCATTGTGAATGAGTTTCCTGATGTATTCCCTGAGGAGCTACCAGGATTACCCCCCAAAAGGGAATTTGATTTTGCCATTGATGTACTCCCAGGAACCGTACCCATTTCCATTCCACCATATAGAATGGCACCAGTTGAATTAAAGGAACTGAAAACTCAATTACAGGACTTGGTTGATAAAGGTTTCATTCGACCTAGCACTTCGCCTTGGGGTGCTCCAATCTTGTTTGTGAAAAAGAAGGATGGCACCGTACGGTTGTGCATTGATTATTGCCAACTGAACAAGGTGACTATCAAAAACAAATATCCCTTACCCCGCATAGATGATTTGTTTGATCAGCTACAGGGTGCCACTATATTTTCCAAGATTGATCTTAGATCGGGGTATCACCAGTTGAGAATCAAAGAATCTGATATTCCAAAGACTGCCTTTAGAACCCGATATGGACATTATGAGTTTCTAGTAATGACATTTGGGTTAACCAATGCTCCCGTAGTGATCGCCCGTCGTCAAGACGATCAAAAGAATAAATTTCTGTACTATCCTAAACTAAGTAGCAAGAGCAAGCACAAGTCGAATCCACAGAGAAGCAATATTGAGTTTATTTTGTTTATATAAAATAAAAGAACAGAAATGTAAATGGGGGTTTTTTGAAAGACAAATAAAATAAAGGCAGAAACATAATAGAGAAGAACAATTAATAAAGGAAATATCCATCTAATCATCACCATCAGTTAAGGGAGAAGTAAAATAGCTAGGTCGTCGGTCTACAAAATATAAGATTGCTCAATTGAATGGCGTACTATAGACAGAGGTACTAAAGATTCCCTAAGCCTATGTGGTGACTAAATAGTGTAGACTAGTATTAAAGATTCCTAGAAAACACCTTTTTATCTCCCCTGAACCAACGACTCTTTGCGATATTGATTTACAGGTTTAATAAAGCATAAAGTATAAACAATAAGTCAGTACACAATTAACCCGTAATAGCTTCGTGCATACCTGATCATTAATTACCCAATATCCTAAGAAAGTGTCCTATGCCTTTCTTTTGTTACAAAATATTAAGGACGACTACTAAAGATTCATCTTCCATAATAATAACCATAGACTGTCTAAGATCAAATATACGCATGCATTCATATATTTTAGCCTAAACAATCATAAATCAATAATAACAGAGATATTAAAACATCCAGTTGAAACACTCTAAGATAAGAACAAAGACCTCTCTAGCAAAATCCCTTAACTTAATGGGAGATTAGATGGATTATGGGTTTAACCACTTATGAATTAAGTGGCAAACCAAGAACAATAAAGAAATAAACGATGATTAAAGAAGAGTAAATTGATTAAAGAAACAGAGATTAAATCTCTACAGAAATGGAAGGGAAGAATCCCTTCACTCTCTGTTCTTGGTTCTACCGAGAAGAATCGCAACTTTCAGAATTCTATCTAATGTAAATCTGTTCGTACTTAGAGAAAAGGACATATTTAAATAACCAGATTACATGATTGCCCTCATGACCTAATTACTAACCAAAGAGTATGAAGGGCAAAGGGGAAATTTCCTGGAACGGCGCCACTGTGAAGTGGAACGGCACCGTTATGGATACTTCAAAGTGCACGAATTTCCTGCTAATCCTAGCGGTGCCACTATGGAATGGAACGGCGCCGTTAGGGTCTTCTTACTTCTATGCACAAGCTGACTTTGCCCAACTTGCAATTCTTCAAGTGTAATGGCACCATTAGGAAGTGGAATGGCGCCATTAGCTTCCTTTGGTGTGTTGAAATGCATGGCTTGGGCAATTGTTGAAGTATAATGGCGCCATTAGTGATTGTAGTGGCAACATTACTGAATTTGATCTCTATATGTGCGGATTTGGGCAAAGTTGAAGTGGAATGGCGCCATTATGAAGTGGAATGGCGCCATTATGAAGTGTAATGGCGCCATTACAATGTTTGTCCCGCCTGGTTTGGTAGGCCTCTGTTGAATGAGGATTTGGAGGGTCAAATGGACTCGGATTGGGGTGTTCTTGGGCATTTTGGAAAGCTTAGGATGTTCTCTACAACTTTTATGAAGAACACAACTGCAAATGAAGCTTTTAAGGTGGTGAAATTCAGCCATCTTTCAAGTGTCGCCAATCTGCCTGCACCTTCACTTTGACATTTTAATTTCCTTTCTTTCCTTTGCTTCCAATTTGACTCTTTTCATCTTCAAATGCTCATTTCTCCACTCAAAGCTCTTTTACACCTATAAATGCAAAACCATGCTTATATGAGTGGAATTAAAGTAAGATAGACACAATAATTATAAGAAATAAGCACATAAAGTAAGCCTTATATTGTGTCTATCACATTTCCCCCACACTTAGCCTTTGCTAGTCCCTAGCAAATGTGAGCAAAATTACAATCCGGAACTTATTCAAGCTAAATCTAACTAAGCTAACTACATAAATTAATTCCACTGTCGTAGGCACACGGTAGTTCTTAGCCTAAACTACAAGCCCATATTAAACCCCTAGATAAACTAGTAGGAGGAGTTATGGTCTCCTTTATTCAGCCTAATCAATAATCAAATAAAATAATCACATCTTAATGAGCACATGTAGACTAAGAGAATGTCAATTCTTAAAGCAAAGAGAATCATGGCATTAATCAACAGGAAAGATGACCAACAAGATAGGATAAAGAAAGCATATATATCATTCTTTACTTAAGCATAAATAAACAAGGTGTATGATTCGCACAATTCTCTCATCCTAACCAAGTGTATCAGAGGGTCACTCAATTCTATTCCAATGCAATACATTAACCATAAGCTTGCACATCTCCACTACTCCATATATGTACAAAACCAACAAGAATTAAGGTTTATAAGGGTTGTAATGGGGCTGGATTTGAGCTCAAGAAAGAAAGGAAATGAGATTAAGCAAACACCTAGAATAAAGAAGCATTAAAGAGTTAAAATAGGGCAAATATAATCTTGATAGCCCATATAGTCACATTGTTTCTTTAATCCTTCCAAAGCTAGGCAATAGAATACATTTTGATCCTTTCTTCACAAAAAACAGCACCTTTTAGCTTGTTACACCTTTTTCTTTTGATTGATCTTCAATGTAATAAGGTGTAAATTTCTCTTTTTCACTGGTGCATTTCCCATTTCAACTTAATTAGGATCAAGTTTAACCAATAATGCCTAAGCTTTTCTTAGTTACCAAACCAAGAACACATTTAACTTTTCAATGCTTCCTTATCCTAAGCAGGGATAGAAACCATTTGTTTTTCTTTTTGGCTTGAGGGTTCTTTGGAAGTGGTTGCCAAGAAAAGGTTTAACTTATCATGCATTTAAGGCTCAAAGTGGTTAACTAAGGATGTTATGAGTTAAGGATGGCTTATTTGGCTCAAACTCACCTAATTAAAACCTTAATTTTGTTCAATTATGCACATATTACATGTAATCTTGAATAGGTATCATGCAAGTTCTAGTAATGTATAAACATGGAATATTACAATTAGTCACACAAGAAAGAACAGAGGATTGAGTGCAATCCTATTTACGCTCAAATATCTCACTTGGTTCAAATTTTCACCTTATTTAATTAAACTCAAGCAAAGAAGTCAACATATACAATCTTTAATCTAATCAAGAGATTTATTTCCTTATTAATCAATAACATGATTTCTTTTATTAAGAACTATCAAACAACTTAATAGACATATGCAAATAAGATGTAATCAAGGCATTTAAATGTTGAAATCTAACCTAAACTAAAGCTAACTAATCTAAAAAAATAGGATCTAAATTAATGATGGTGTATCTATTCCCTCCCCCACACTTAAATTACACATTGTCCTCAATGTGTGTGCAAGTGTACAGATAAAAGAATCCAAACAATCAAAATTAGAAAGAAAAATTTTGTGAGTTTGGAGGATTACCTTAATGGAGCTGGTACACTGCTGCTATAAAATAAGAGCACAAGAAGAGATTATAGATAAGCACACCTTAATATAAGCATGAGTTACTGGCATCATTAAGGAAGATCCTTGAGAAAAAGAACAAGAAGAAAAAGAGAAAGCTGTTAATCTGAATCAAACAGACTAAACTAAAGCATAAATCTTAAATAAACAAATAAACAAGTAATTAAACAAGCTAAAATAAGAGAGAGAGAGAGAGAGAAACTGGAGACAGAGGCATGAAACAGAGAGCAATGTCATTTGCTGGAGATGAGACTCATGGCGCCATAAGGAGTTGCTACTGGCGTCATACTGGAATGGCATGAAGGAACAAATAAATAAGCTTATGGCACCAATCATGGTAGTGCATGGCGCCAAATCAACAAGCAACTTGCATTTTCTGGGCTTTCCTCCAAGCTTTCATGCATGTCTTCCATGTCTTCTCTGGCCTATTCAGTATTATTGAATGGCTAAGAGGGCTATTTATAATGGATTTCTGAGGTTAAAAATCTGGAAAGAAATAGGATTGGAGCAAAAATATACAAGGTAAAAACAGTAGGAGTGGCGCCATTAGCTTGGTTTTTCTGTGGAAGGCATTTTAAGGCATACAAGGGTTGGTCACAATGGAATGGCACCATTAGTACATGGAGTAGCGTCGTGAGTTCAACCAAATAAATGAAGACCAATGTTGTGAAAAACATGCAAGAGTGGCGCCATTACAGAATGGAGTGGCACCATTCTTAGCTACAAAGTTGGTGAAGTACCCCTGTTTGCACTGAAAAAGCACTGAGTTGTGATGTGAGAAAATACCAACTATTACTACAGTCACACTCCTTGTATATCATTCTACCAATATATGCAAAAAGATTTCCAGATAGCATTGTAGAACACTTCCAAAAATTAACCCAAAGTAGCATGGTTGCACATGTTTAGAAATGAATAGTGCCATGCATGACTTAAACGTATTATGCATTTTATGTTCATGTAAGCCATTAACAGAGGAATTTAAGAGAAAATTAAGCATGAAAGCATAATTAACTACAAAGCCATGGAATTCATGCATGTCATCAACAAAAATGAGATAAGGAATGAATAGTGCATGACATGAACATGGAAGTAATCAGAGAAAGAAAACTTCCCAGGATGAGTTCCATAACCATTGTAGTCTCCTCAGCTTAATGTTTGCTCTGCAAAACAAATAAGCAAATAACATTATTAAAAATAAATAAATAAGGAAATAAAATGAAATTAAAAAAAATTGAAATAAATAAATAAATAAATAAAAGGAGAAAGAACCTTTAAAAAAAATAAATTTAGGCTAATTTTGAAAATGAAAATTAAAAACATAAAATAAATAAAAAAATAAAAATGAAATAAAGAAAATAAAATGAAAATGAAGCTATTCAAATTAAAATTGAAATTAGGTTGCCTCCCAAATAGCTGCCCTTCTTTAAAGTCTTTGGCTAGACCTCTCCTTATTAATAGCTCTTTCAAGGAGGGTCTTTCCATTGCAGAACAAAAAGTAAGTAAGAGGAAAACACAAAAACATCAGAAATTGGTAATGAAAGAAAAACACAAAAATCCAAAACGAAAGGCAACGGACAAGGAAAGTAAAAATAAAGAACAGGAAAGAAAAGAATTGAAAGAAGTAATGAAAAGAAATCACCAAGTTTTTTATAAAGAATTCCAGGAATTGCAAGTGTAGCCAATATCAATGTTGTTGCCAGATGCAATAGTTTCTTTGGCCAAACACATTGAACATTGCTCCACCCTTGGTGATTAGGTAGCTCCTCGGCACATTCAAATATAGGTGACACAGCATAAAATTGGTCCTCTTGCACCAATGCCTCAAACTTTGCAAAGAGAGTCCCAACTCCCATGGAATCTGGATCATAATATGCCAAAGTTTCAGCACAAGGGCTAATGTCCACAATGTTGGTAACCACCAGTGATACATCCTTGTACTTGGTTGAATCTGGATTTTGAGTCTCACAAGGATGATTATCCTCCCCCACACTTGTTGTTGGTGAAGGACCATTTTGTCTAGGCTCAGGTGGTGCATTCTCAATTGTTGGTGCTATATAATCAGCATCCTCATCTGAGTCCCAATAGATAAAATTTTCCTTATCCACCTTGTTCATTGCATTAGCTTTCCATGATTGATCTTCAAATGTGTTACAATGAGCCATGGATGAGTGAAAAGGAGAGATGTTGCCTTGCTTGGAACTAGTGGAGAAAAGATGTTGATCTTGCAAATTTTCATAGGTAACCCGAGGTTGAGAATATGGGAACCAACTGAAAGTAGCTTGTTGTGGCATATTGGCACCATTAGCATTCATACTGGCGCCATTAGTTTTGTGAATGGCGCCATTAGCATTGTGAATGTAGCACTTTTCTTCCTTGAATGTTGAACATGGTTGCACACTAGAAAGAGTAGCTCCACATTGCTCATTGAAATGCCTTAGATGATCCATAGATGATGTTGCCTCTAAGAGAGATGAGCTAATGCCATCTACACTTGAAACTTGATGAAGATTTGTGCTCTGAAATGGGGTTGACACCGAGCAAAGTTGGTTTGCACCATGTAATTGTGTCACTAAGTTTGGCACTAGGCTTGATATATTGGCACCATAAGTGAGGCCGTGGGGCAAAGTGTGGTCATTTTGAAGGCTGTGGGATGAATGTTCATAGCTCTGAATGTGTTGTGAAGACAAGTCTAGACAATGGCTGTAATCTTCTTTCCTCTTCTTACTCATGGATAACCCAAATGAATCTTCCTTATGTGGCATTAAGACATTACCACAAGCTTGTTGATGATCCAATTCATTATTCATGACAGAGCTAGTCATCTTAGCTTGTAAAGACTCAAAGGAAGATTGAAGTTGCTGGAGTTGAGCTGTGTTGTAAGCTTGGCAATCCATGTGATATTGGATAATCTTGGTTAAGAAAACACCAAGATGTTGCAGGCTGGTAGAATTTCTAGCAACTTGTTGTGCATGTTGGTTCAGAAACTCATTCAACTGTGAAGTCAAAATCTTAAGAGCAAGCACTTGATCAATCAAGGTGTGCATTGATTGTTGAAGCTTCATGAATTGAGTTGTCTGAGCATTATTACATGATGAAGAAGAAAAAATTTGAGTTAAATCTATAGCCATAGCCAGAGCTTGTGTAGAGTACAGGAGTAGCCATAGGAAATAGACAACAAAAACTACCTAAACAAGAAAGAAAAAGAACACCAATTAAGCAAGAAACAGAGACAAATTAAATAAGCAACAGACTAGAATAAAGGATAACAGGTAAGGAAATGAAACAAACACACGAACTGCAAAAACAAAGCAAACAAAAGAACAAAAATAAACAAAATAAACTGCATTGCTTCCCCGGTAACGACGCCAAAACTTTGATCGCCCGTCATCAAAACGAACAAAAGAATAAATTTCTGTACTATCCTAAACTAAGTAGCAAGAGCAAGCACAGGTCGAATCCACAAAGAAGCAATATTGAGTCTATTTTGTTTATATAAAATAAAAGAATAGAAATGTAAATGGGGGATTTTTGAAAGACAAATAAAATAAAGGCAAAAACATAATAGAGAAGAACAATTAATAAAGGAAATATCCATCTAATCATCACCATCAGTTAAGGGAGAAGTAAAATAGCTAGGTCATCAGTCTACAAAATATAAGATTGCTCAATTGAATGGCGTACTATAGACAGAGGTACTAAACATTCCCTAAGCCTATGTGGTGACTAAACAGTGTAGACTAGTACTAAAGATTCCTAGAAAACACCCTTTTATCTCCCCTGAACCAACAACTCTTCGCGATATTGATTTACAGGTTTAATAAAGCATAAAGTATAAACAATCAGTCAGTACACAATTAACCCGCAATAGCTTCGTGCATACCCGGTCATTAATTACCCAATATCCCAAGAAAGTGTCCTATGCCTTTCTTTTGTTACAAAATATTAAGGACGACTACTAAAGATTCATCTTCCATAATAATAACCATAGACCGTCTAAGATCAAATATACGCATGCATTCATATATTTTAGCCTAAACAATCATAAATCAACAATAACAGAGATATTGAAACACCCGATTGAAACAATCTAAGATAAGAACAAAGACCTCTCTAGCAAAATCCCTTAACTTAATGGGAGATTAGATGGATTATGGGTTTAACCACTTATGAATTAAGTGGCAAACCAAGAACAATAAAGAAATAAACGATGATTAAAGAAGAGTAAATTGATTAAAGAAACATAGATTAAATCTCTACAGAAATGGAAGGGAAGAATCCCTTCACTCTCTGTTCTTGGTTCTACCGAGAAGAATCGCAACTTTCAGAATTCTATCTAATGTAAATCTGTTCGTACTTAGAGAAAAGGACATATTTAAATAACCAGATTACATGATTACCCTCATGACCTAATTACTAACCAAAGAGTATGAAGGGCAAAGGGGTAATTTCCTGGAACGGTGCCACTATGAAGTGGAACGGCGGCGTTATGGATACTTCAAAGTGCACGAATTGCCTGCTAATCCTAGCGACGCCACTATGGAGTGGAACGGTGCCGTTAGGGTCTTCTTACTTCTACGCACAAGCTGACTTTGCCCATCTTTCAATTCTTCAAGTGTAATGGCGCCATTACTGAATTTGATCTTCATATGTGTGGATTTGGGCAAAGTTGAAGTGGAATGGCGCCATTACAATGTTTGTCCCGCCTGGTTTGGTATGCCTCTGTTGAATGAACATTTGGAGTGTCAAATGGAAAGCTGCCTGCACCTTCACTTTACAACTTTGGTGAAGAACACAACTGCAAATGAAGCCTTTAAGGTGGTGAAATTCAGCCATATTTCAGGTGTCGCCAATCTGCCTGCACCTTCACTTTGACATTTTAATATCCTTTCTTTCCTTTGCTTCCAATTTAACTCTTTTCATCTTCAAATGCTCATTTCTCCACTCAAAGCTCTTTTACAACCTATAAATACAAAAGCATGCTTATATGAGTGGAATTAAAGTAAGATAGACACAATAATTATAAGAAATAAGCACATAAAGTAAGCCTTATATTGTGTCTATCACGCAACTTTCATGGATTTGATGAATCGGGTATTCCACCCTTATTTGGATAAGTTTGTTATTGTGTTCATTGATGATATACTGGTGTAATCTATAGAAGATGCAGAGCACATGCAACATTTGAGAATTGTGCTACAAACATTGCGTGAGAAGCAACTCTATGCCAAAATTTCTAAATGTGAGTTCTGGCTATGACAAGTAGTATTCTTGGGTCATGTGGTCTCTAGAGCCGGAATATTTGTGGACCCTAAAAAGGTTGAAGCCATATTACAGTGGGAGCGACCAAAGAATGTCACTGAGATTAGAAGCTTTCTCAGCTTGGTGGGATATTATCGAAGGTTTGTCAAGGGATTTTCCATAATAGCAGCCCCATTGACTCGACTTACTCGTAAAGAAGTTAAGTTTGAGTGGGATGATAGTTATGAAAAGAGCTTTCAAGAGCTTAAAGATAGATTAACCTCAGCCCTAGTGCTTACACTTCCATCCAGTGGGAAAGAATTCATAGTCTATAGTGATGCTTCCAAGTAGGGATTGGCATGTGTACTAATGCAAGATGGGAAGGTCATTGCCTATGCTTTAAGGCAATTAAAGAAACATGAATTGAATTATCCTACCCATGACTTGGAATTGGTAGCCGTTGTGTTTGCATTGAAAATCTGGAGACATTATCTTTATGGTGAGAAGTGCAAAATATTTACTGATCATAAGAGTTTGAAATATTTACTCACCCAAAAGGAGTTGAATTTGAGACAAAGACGGTGGTTATAGTTGATCAAGGATTATGACTTGATTATCGATTACCATCCTGGAAAGGTGAACGTGGTAGCTGATGCTCTTAGCTGAAAGTCAAACACTACAATGGCTTCGGTAAGAGGCTCACATCTTCCTTTTTTATTAGAAATGAAAGCTATGGGTGTTCAATTAGAAGATACAGTAGATAATGCCTTAGTAGCTAGTTTTGTGGTGTGCCCCACCCTAGTTGATTGAATCCAAGAGCTGCAGAAAACTGATGAGAACTTGAAGTAAGAACTTCAGAGAATACAAAGTCATGAAAGTAGTGTGATGCAACTTAGAGAAGATGGTGTTTTAACAATGAATGGTCGAGTGTGTGTTCCAAATGATATTGAATTGAAAAAGGCGATATTGGAAGAAGCTCACTCTTCAGCCTATGCCATGCATCCTGGAAGCACAAAGCTGTATAGAACCATAAGAGGAAGCTATTGGTGGCCGGGAATGAAAAGAGAGATAGCTGACTTTGTTGCACGATGCCTAGTGTGTCAGCAAGTAAAAGTTGAATACCAAAAGCCAGCGGGTGTTTTACAAACATTAACTATTCCAGAATGGAAGTGGGAACACATCACTATGGATTTTGTGCTCAGGCTATCTCGAACACAGCGCGGCCATGATGCTATTTGGGTGATTATTGACCGCCTAAAAAAGTCCGCCCATTTTCTTGCCATCCATAGTACTTACTTCCTTGACAGGTTAGCTCAACTTTACATTAACGAAATTATTCAATTGCATGGTGCCCCAGTATTTATTGTATCAAATCAAGATCCCAGATTTACATCTCGATTTTGGCTGAAACTTCAGAAAGCCATGGGCACTGCTTTGAAATTTAGTACAACTTTCCACCCCCAAACAGATGGACAGTTAGAAAGGACTATCCAAACATTAGAAGACATGCTTAGAGCTTGTGTGATTGACTTTACAGGAAGTTAGGATTAGCACTTGCCATTGGTAGAATTTGCTTACAATAATAGCTACCAAGCTAGTATTGGCATGGCACCATATGAAGCGTTATATGGGAGAAAATGCCGTACACCAGTATGTTGGGATGAAGTTGGCGAGCGGAAGCTACAGAGTGCTAAACTGATTGATCTTACTACGGAAAAAGTTCAAATTATTCGGGAAAGATTAAAAACGGCCTAAGACCGACAAAAAAGCTATGCAGATAACCGGAGACGAGAGCTTGAATTCCAAGTAGATGACATGGTATTTCTAAAAGTCTCACCTTGGAAGGGCATTATCAGATTTAGAAAGAGAGGAAAACTGAATCCTCGCCACATCAGGCCATTCAAAGTGATTAAGCGAATCGGTCTAGTTGCACATAAACTAGAGTTGCCTGCGGAACTAGAGAAAATTCACAATGTGTTCCACGTGTCAATGTTGAAGAAGTATGTTCCCGATCCCTCTCACATACTTGAAGCTCCTCCGATCGAACTCAAAAAGGATTTAAACTTTGAAGTATAGCCAGTGCAGATTCTCGACAGACACATAAAGGTATTAAGGAATAAGAATATTTCAATGGTTAAGGTGTTATGGAGAAGTTCTCAAGTTAAGGAAGTCACGTGGGAAACTGAAGAACTGATGAAGAGACAACACCCACACCTATTCACCACTGTAGGTTAGTGGAAATTTTGAGGACAATTTATTTTAAGGAGCTAGTAGTTATAACACCTGCTCCGCGAACTTCATAAATTTCATGTTAGTAGATAGTATCATGCATTCCATAATTTAGAGTACGGAAAATGTTATAGTGTAAGATGGGTAGTTAGGAATTTTGGTGAAAATGCGAGAAAACTTCGAACTCGTATAGTTTACAAACAGTAAGGAGTTTAAAAATTCTGTTAAGCATAAAATAACTCAATAGGGCTTGAAAAATAATTTGGGACAATGTATAAGGTTTAGGATTGACTAGGGACACAAGTAAAATTTTTAAATTTTTCGGGGGTAAAATTGTCCATGGGGGCAAAATGGTCATTTTACTTTAAGATTTTAGTTGGTCATGTGCCATGGCCATATTTAAAGGCCATGGCCGGCCATGCTTGGGAGAATTCAAGAAGATTCTCCGAATTTCTCCACGCTTCTCTCATTTTCTCCATCTTTTCTCCATTTCTACCAAATTTTCTCTCACCTTGATTTCCCCTAGTTTAATCCATCAAAACCCCTTTCAAGTTTATAGTCAAATTGAAGCTCTCAACAAGCCCATGAATAGTCCTCTATCATTTTTGAGAAATTTGAGCTTGGTTGAAAGTAATTTGAAGAAGAAAAATTAGGGTTCATGTTGAAGTTGCAAAAATCATAAGGTAAGCATGCCTAATTTTGAGTATGTTGTAGATTTTGGCATGCTCATCAAGAATATTAGATTAATTTAGTGTAAAATGTGAATTTTATTTGTGAAATTTTAGGAAGAAAAGAATGATTATATCATGAAATTTTGATTCATGAAATATATGTGTTAAAAGAATTCATAAGTTGAATTAAATTAGTGTGGAAGAATTAAATTGCTAGAATTTGATTTTTGAATGAATTAAAGAAGGAATTTATAATATAAAAACATGAGTGTCGAAAATGTTAAAGGAAAATATTATTATTTCCAATTTGCAAGATTTAATTAGTTTAATTATATTTTTGGAGTAGTTTAAGTGTAAATATGAAGATAGAAATTTTAGAGATGAACAAATACCAATTTGATGAAATTAGGGATATTTACCGAAATTTTGAAGTAAAATTTTATGGGAGATTTATGAAATTGAATGGAAATTGATGAAGGAGAAATATATGGATTAATTAGTGAGAAAGAAGAAATCAAAGAAAATTAGTAATTGGTCTTGCATTTCATGCATTCATGCATATAGGTTAGAGATTAGGTAATGTTAGTGATCCATACTTGAACATTGGAATATATCCAACATTCAATGTTGTATATAGGCATTGCACAAATTAAAGGAAAGCAAACTGCTGGCGAGGATCAATAACAAATCAGTCGCCAAGAATAGTGAGTGGATGACTAACTCAAAATTTGCCTTTATACTTGATTTAATATTTTGGATTTAATGCTTTGGTTTGATTGAATTTCTTAAATTAAAGCATTGATAAATGGTTTATGAGATTTCATGAAACCATACTGTGTTAAGATGAAATTTATTTCTTGACTTATGGATTAAGAAAGAACCTATGCTTTGGAAAATGTTGATGCTAGTATCTTGTGTGATGAAATGATATTGTGTAAAGGCAATCTGCGTCGTAAGCTTGTTACTCGCGGTAGCCCCAGGAGGAGAATTTACCGTTACTGCAGTAACTAAGTAGCTCGCGGACCACCTTTTGAGGGCCGCGGGTGAGTGTGGTTTAGCCTTGGATGGGAGGCACGGAGGGAAACCCACAAGGCATTTGTGAGTTCATTCTGCGGCACTGCCGAGCAGGATGGAACTCAGTTACCTAGTGTCGGCCTCGGGCCAAGGCGACAGCTTGGGTAGAGATATTGACGGATAGTATCTTCGACCCATGGGCCTATTTTTTGGAAATCTCTTTTCCTATTGGTTCCTTTATATTATTTTGAATATTTGAATAAAACCATTTTCAGGGAGTAGACATTCTCCGCGTTGGTAGGAAGGTTGTTGTGGCATAAAGATCCCATACCTAGGAATAGTTGACCAAGGAGGTAAAAAGTCAACTTTTGTGTAATATTTTTCAAAATTTTACGTAGGTCCCACCAAGGGTATAATGACTTTTAAACTATCCAGTTATCTTCTTTAGTGCATCCTAGAATATTTGAAACTATTGTGTTAATTTTCTGAGTACTATAGAGCTGAGAAAATATTGTAGAAAAATATGTCACAAAACCTGATGGCATTTCTGTAAATATGCATAAGTTTGCGACTCGAATTTTTACCTCATGAATTGCCATAATATTTCTGCACTAAATGATTTTATGTTCTTATTAACTATTGAAACTTGAAAACTGCCTGGTTGCTGCATGAAAATAAAATATAAAATTACCATTTTAGCCTTGCGGAACTTTGGAGTGTATTCCAACGCAGTAGAATGCACTTCAAGGATTCGCGGCGGTTGTTACGTGCTCTATTACGGTGTCGGGGGCGTGACATGTGGGCTGTTTGTGCTACTTTGATTTGCCTTGCTAAGTGCCTTTTGTTTTGGGTGAGCTTGTGGTTTTGTCTTACCTCATGTTTTTCTCTATTTAATAAATTTCTCTTTTGCTTGAAAAAAAAAAGAGTAAGTTTTCACCATTTTCTTGTTGGGTCAATTTGATCTTTCTTTTTTTAAGCGAGAACTAAAACTATTGGAGTAATTTTTTTGAATTCAACAATTTATAATTTTCCCTTGTATTAGATTTATTCTCTCCCAAATTTGTCGCTAAGAATTTGTTACAATATTTTATTTCCCTGAATTGTAGTTCACTAATTAAAGTGAAATCTCCAAATGAAATTGCTACCATTCTCACACTGATCTATAACAAATTTTCTTTTAAATTGTGGAACAATTATCCTAGTTATTGCCTAAATTTCATTTCTGGGTTTTGCTCTTCTGAAGCAAGAAACAAAAATGCGAGTATTTCTTTTGTTTTTTTTTTATTTGAGTAAATTCAAAGTTCAAGTTCTAAGTTTTTGAAGAATTAAGTGAATGATTTTACTTTGATAACAATTATGCTTTAAATTAGAATCTATTCTTTTGCTAATTGTAACATGTTTTCTTTTTTTTTTATAACAAATTGAAGGTAATTAGTCTGAAAAATAGCATTTGCTGCATATTAATCATTAATCAATGTAATTAATTAATAAATCACTCCACGTGTCAGCATCATAGTGGTTCATGCACTTTTTCCTTGTATCTGAATTACACACACCATCCATTCTAATAGCAGGTGTTTAATTAAGTAGAATTTGGAAGATTGGGCCTCGAATTGCTCAAATTGAAAGATTGTGCCCCAAATCAAGCAAATTCGCAAATGTTGTGTGTCACACTTGGACCCACCCAGCTTGACCACGTGACAACCACTGTGCGTGTCGAAGTATGTGTCGATCGCTCATGCACCCCGAAGCACTGCAAGGCATAGGCTGAATATCTTCATTGCAAAACATTTAACTAAAACTTAAATTAGAAAACATTTTTAATAATTGAAAATCATTTTTTAAAATAATTTAAATAAAATTTAGGTACTAGTGGATTAACTTAAAAGGTTACCTACGTAGTGGAATCTACTTACTTCTAAGCCATCTACCTCTTCTATTGAGCCTTTGAAAATCTACCCTGCAAAACATAAAAAGGACTTGGGATTAGTACACTTAGGTGTACTTAGTGAGTTGCCTCGGTTCAATGCAAAGTCAAATAGGATTTTGAAAGCCGAGTAATTCCAAACCAATTAGAAAACATTTACGCTTATCTTTTTGAAAATCTTTCTAAAAAATTTCCCCAAAACTTTTCTGCTTGACAACAACAACAACAACAATAACAACATATTATGGGCTGGCCATGAAATTACAATGAGGCTCGACCTTGTTCATTAGTCGAGGATCTTATATCGTCAAAGGCTATCTTTTTCTCATTTCTTTCTTTTCTCTTAAAACCCTTTCTTATAAAACATATATATATATATATATATATGTAGCTCGTTCCCCTGATGGTGCCATTCACTGTGTGTGGAGCACAGCTACAATCGCCCTTGGTTGAGTTCCTCTACGCGCCTGTCTACTCACTCACCATGCACTTTAAGAGGTGGTCCACAGCTACTTGTTGGATGCATGCTCCACTCAGTCCACGCGCTTCCTCATGGAGCACCGAGAACTACTGAATCACTCATCTCGCCATACTACCCCATTGAGCACTTATCATAAGATATATATATATATATAACATACATTTTTATAAATTAAATTTACTTTCAAATGCCCCACCCAGGTGTCATGCAACAATGTGTATGCTAGTCTGAGGGAATACCTGAATGCCAAAACATTTAATTAAAACATTTTGTAAATAATAAAAACATTTAGCCCTAAATAGCAAACACTAAAACAAAGCTACTCACAGTATTGGGAGGTTCATATACTCCCAAATATCCCACGAAGAGTACGTGTAGCATTCATAATTAAATATATGAATGCATCTATGAGGCTCTACTATGACCTAAGATGATGTTAGAATGTGATTCGAGGCTTAGAAAAGTGTCCAAGGAGGTTTCGGGTCAAAATCAGACACGTAGAGAAAAATTACAAAAATACCCCTAAGAGGTCGACTGACTCCTGTACAAGACTCGGGCGAGATGGCCAATATGGCCATCCGAGCTCAATACTCACTCTTGTGTGGAAGATGCCTTAAACTTGACTTCCCACGTGGGAATGAGTTGTCTCCCGCATGAAAGGCAAAATAGAAAGCCTGAGAACGAGTTTTTTCCTCGATTTTCGAGCCCATTACTCCATGGATTGTACTATAAATTGAGGCAGGCAATCCTAGGATATGTACTGTAATACTCGTACCAAATACTTGTTTCTTTCCGCAAACTAGAGCGTGCGTTACTTAGTAAGAGAGAGTGGTAAAGCCTCACTTAAGTTATGAAACGGACATGGATGGGATTAAGTGAATTGTTGAAGTTTAGTAGTAAAATTAGAAGTTTAGACTGATTTTACAAGAAAATGATAGGAAAATTGAAAATTTCACTGCCAACAATTCAGAAGTAAAGGGTCTGAAGAATAGAATTCTACACTAAAAATTTTATTCTACTGACTTGGGACATAGGTGGACTTTTGGAATTTTTGGAGGACAAAATGGTAATTAAAAGTGTCAAATAATCATTCAAGGATCTTGTGACAAGTGTCAAATAATTAAGGAATGGATGGCTAGGATTGAAACAAATTTCATCATCCTTTTTGCATGAAAAATCTGGCTATGTGTAGAAAAACCTAGAAATTTCCATGCAATTTTTAAGTTGTCTTCAACCTTGGAAAATTGACGAACATTTCCACCATTGATGAACCTTGAAAGCTCCCTCCATAAAACACAACTCCAAATCTAGCCAAACAAGCCCTATAAATTGGTAACCAACTTGAAGCTCTAGGCTAGCCCATTAATATTCCCAAATTAATTTCAAGAAATTTAAGCTTGGTTGGAAGGCATAGCCAAACGTGTCTGCTGCCACGCATCCGAGGCACCGCAAGACATTGAAATGGATATCATCGCTGCAAAACAACTAAAACTTTAATTAAAAATCTTTTAATAAAATAATAAACTTTAAAGTAGTACCAGTGAATTAATTTAAAGGAATACCTACGCAACGAAAACTACTAAGTCTAAGCCACCGACGCCTCCTAGTGAGCCTCCATTCTATTTGCTGTCTCCGTACGCGAAGCTGCATCCATCCACATTGGATACAGGTGAGTGACAGAGGTTCAATGAATCTCCATCAAGGTTAGGGACAACAGGGTAATCGAAAATATAATCAAATAAAATAATTAAAGTAAATAAAATAAATTTTGTTTTCAAAACCTCTTTTGAAATTCTCCCAAGGAGAATTAAATTTAAAACCTTTAAAATAAATAAATACTCATGTGCTGGCACCTAATACACTGAAGACACGACTGGCCAGTTGTATGCCTTACTGCACTGAGGGCTATTTCTTTTCTCTTCATATTCATTTTCTCTTTATCTCATACACTAGCCCGTTCCCTCGGTGGTGCCTTACTATGGTGGAACACAGTGAACTGGAGCTCTGGCGAGTTTCCTTACGCGCCTCTCCCAACCAGGCTCGACTCACCGTGCCCCTCGATAGGCGGTCCATGGCTGAGTATCATGCATCCTCTCAAACTCTGTCCACGTTCTCGCAAATTGGAGTCCCGAGGAATCCCACTCAATCACTCTTCTTCCAAGGGCATCGTACCCCAATAATCATTGTAGACACTCATTTTTAATCTTAGTCAATTAATTAATTGATTAATTGGTTTGTCATTTTCAAATATTTATTTCATTTATGTTTTTAACTTCAGTTCATTTAGTTTATTTATCTTACCAGTTATTATCATTATTATTACTTTACTTTATTTTAATTTCGTATTGTTATATTGCAAGCAATCGGTCAACTTGGGACAATCGGCCAACTTGAAACAATCGGCCAGCTTGAAGCAATCAGCCAACTTGGGACAATCGGCCAGCTTGAAGCAATCGGCCAGCTTGAAGCAATCGATCAACTTGAAGCAATCGGCCAACTTGGGACAATCGGCCAGCTTGAAGCAATCGGCCAACTTGGGACAATCGGCCAGCTTGAAGCAATCGGTCAACTTGGGACAATCGGCCAGCTTGAAGCAATCGGTCAACTTGGGACAATCGGCCAGCTTGAAGCAATCAGCCAACTTGGGACAATCGGCCAACTTGGGACAATCGGCCAGCTTGAAGCAATAGGCCAACTTGGGACAATCGGCCAACTTGAAGCAATCAGCCAACTTGGGACAATCAGCCAGCTTGAAGCAATCGGTCAACTTGGGACAATCAGCCAGCTTGAAGCAATCGGTCAACTTGGGACAATCGGCCAACTTGAAGCAATCAGCCAACTTGGAGCCATCGGCCAACAGGGAACAATCGGCCAACTTTGAGTCATCGGCCAACTCCATGGCTCATGCAAAAAAAGAAGCAAAGCAACTATCCTGGGTTCCAATGTTGAAGCACTGGTTTCTGTCAAGAGCTACACAGAAGATAGAGGTGTCGAGACCCGACTTTACAAAGTTATTTAGAAGTTTGTTAAGAACGTGAGGAAGCTTCAAATCGAGGAACTAAGACGGCAGTTGAGGTTTTTATAAGCCTGTGAAGCAAAAGTATAATACATTTGTTCGCTGCTATGGGCAGATTTTTAGGCCTCGAAGTCTATGGGCATGGTTTTGCTGCAAGGAGGTGCCACCATTCTACCTACACCGATTATATCATCTCATTAAATGTGTCGCAAGGTACCGATGGCTTTGTTAGGAAGAAGCTGCTGCCCCTGAGGCCGAATGGAAGAAGATCGTCACTTGTCCTTTGCCCTTCAGCCAACCCATAACGCCAGCTGCATCTCTCGGATGCTGTCAATGCAACCCATAACGCCAGCTGCACCACTCAGAAGCTGTCAATGCAACCCATAACGCCAACTTGCACCATTTTGCTTTTCCACATGCTATTCTGCCCTTCCACCATTATTGCCTGCCAACCCATCTTCAATCATGGCTCATCAGCTTTCACAATAAAAAAAAATCATCATCAGGGGCATTCCATTCGGTGTCTTAAAAACCGAAGAGCGCTCGAAGCAAAAAAAAAAGCTTATTTGTTATTCTGTTTTGGAGTTCAAAAAAAAGAAGAGAAGAAGAGGGAGTTAGCTTCAGCAGTCAGCGACAGCTGTGAAAAGGGAGCAGCCATTTTTTTAAAAAAAAAAGGGAAAAAAGGAGAGCCATCAATGAGAACAAAAATTTTGAAAAAGAAACAGAGTTAAGCTTTGCCTGGATTTGAGAATTTTTGATTGGCAGTTCTGATCGAAAATCCCTTCCGTAAAGAGAAAGATTCCAGTCTTTAGAACCACTTATTCTAGTTTGACAACCATCGGACAGACGGCTACGCAAGTAGAGACCCTAGGTTTGATTCTTATCGAGGTTCTGAAGCTTTTGGGGATTCTTGAAGAAGAAACATCTCGGGAGTGGAGAAAGGGAGAAAGACTGAGTTTTTGCAAAGCATCTTGGGATTTTGGATAAGTCTTGGCTAGTGGTGAACAGCTCAGAAAGCTTTCAGGAAGAAGGTCATCGCAACATTAGAGGGGAAGAGAGAGATTTATTTTTGATAAGCCAAGACAACACACAAGGCTCTTGTACTGATCGGGCTATCTAATTGCTGTTGGGTCTCTTCAGTTCACAGCCCACCTAGCACTATTGGACTAGCATAGCCTACTTGTTGCTTAGTTGGGTAAAATCCTTTTTCCAACGTATATTATGCTTTGCTTTAATTGATTTTCTTTGTTAATATATTTGGTTTTATGTGCCCAAACGTGTGGAATCATGATTGACTTTGCTATATTGTTTAAATTTTTTCTTTTAAATTTCAAAGTTTTTTTTTTTGTACGACGCCATGTTCAATCCCATTGCTCCATACACGTTTGCCTATATACATTTGTTGAAATTAGATCATATCTTTCTTTTAGGTCATTTGCCATATCTTAGTATACGTGATTAATTATCATGTTTTAGTTAGTAAAGATTTTCCCCATTTAAATTTGTATCCATATTCCATATGAGCTTTTGATATTCATGATTGTTAGTATCTCTTTGTGCTTGTAAATATCCATGACATGTTCTAATTTAAAATTGTATGTGTTTCACTTAGAGTGATTATGCTTATGCCTTGTAGATATAAAATTTTCATCCAATTTAATTTTCATGTTAATTAATTTACCTTTAATATTTCTTTATTTGTGAATATCCATGATTAGGCTCTAGGTTGTCTATATTTGTAGTTTCATGGTATATAAATAGAATTAGCATGCCATATGATTATAACTCACATGTGCCATCCTTGTAAATATTACTTATACTTATCATGTCAGTTATACTCTACATATAAATATCTATATCCATGTATCCATTATTATTGATTATGTCCACATGTTTACTTATTGTTACATATCCTTGTTATTGTCTATACTTATTCATGTACTAACCCTTGTTTCTTTGTCCCATTCATGGATAATTAAGTTTAGAACATTGATTTTCAAAAATTCATATGCAAGGGGTGACCGGAGGGTGCCTCGAGAGTCTGAGGTTTCCGAAGGTTTTCTCCGATGAGAAGTTTTTTTTGGTGTCTAATCGGGAGTCCGATCGGGCCCGGAGAAATTTCTCATCCCTTCAAAATTAAAAAATTTATTTTTCTCATTTAATTTTCATAAAAAGCAAACATCATGTTTATGATTTCCTTAATTTCTTAAAATTGGCAAGTGAACTAAATTTTTTATTACTTTCTTTTACAAAAGGAATGTTTATTCCAAAACCTTTTATCCATTTTTACTTTTACGTTTTATTTTCGTTTTATTTTAAGAAAATCTCTTGTTTAAGAGTTCCAATTAAATTAAAAGGAATGCTCATTCCGACATTAATTTCAAAACATGTTTTAGAAGTCTTTTTGAGAGATCTTAATTACCTAATTATAGTTAGGGTCTCTCAAATTAATCCAAATTTTGTTAAAAAAATGCTTTTAAAATTTCGTTTCTTATTTTTATTTATTCTTTTTCAATGTAAGGGATTATTTATTTTCTTTTTCCTTTTCTTTAGTTTTTTCCAAAAAATACCTTTTTGGGAGGATTTTAGTATGTTTAATTAATTAAGACCTTTCAAGTAAACTTCATTTTTATTAAAAGGCATTTTTAGCTTCAATAAAAAGAATGTTTATTCTTTAAATCTTTAAAATTTTTTCAAATTTAGCTTTATTCGATAAAAAAGACATTCATTTTTTTTAAAAAAAAGGGGATTTTGTTTTTTTTAAAGGTCTTAATTTATTAATTTACTAAGGTTTTCCTATTAAACTAAATTTTTGTCAAATTATTCCCTTCAGCAAATTAAAAGGAATATTTATTCCGACATTGTTTTAAAATTAAATCTTTCTAAGAGATTTTAATTTAAGTAATCATAATTAAAATCTCTTAATGTAAATTTCAAAGCGTGAATTTGAGGATGTTTATCCCAACCTTTTTGCAAAATGTTTTCTAGAAGGTTTCAATTAATATTCTCATAATTAAGACTTTCTAAAAATTAAAATTAAATCTTTTTTTTTCATAAAAGGATATTTATCCTCTTTTTTTTAAATTTAATTTCGATTTTAGAAGAATAATTATTCCTATTTAGAAATTGAATCTCCATTCTAAGTAGGAAATTTCTTCAAATTCAAAATTGGGCTATGGATTTTCACATTAAATGGAATGTTCATTCCGACATTAAATCTTTAAATTTTGAATTTAACTTTTCTAATGGGATATTTATCCCATATTAAAAGGAATATTTATTTCGACATTTAAAATTATGTTTTTTCTTAAAATGATTTTAAACACATTTTATTATAATTTTCTAAGTAAAATATTTCAAGACTTTTGTGGTACCGATTTTCGGGCGTCTTAGGGGTGCTAATCCTTCCCCAAGCATAACCGACTCCCGAACCTAAAATCTTTTTCGTAGACCAGTTTCTTTCCTTAACTTGATGTAATCTTTCTAGATTTACATTGGGTTAAACCAATAGGTGACTAACCACACCTATTAAAAATAAAAGGTTAGTGGTGACTCCATTTGTTTTTGGACTGTTTAGTCCCGAATATTTCTCACGCCATATCATTTATCGTCGGAGTGATAAAACGCCTCGACAGCTTGGCGACTCCACTGGGGACTTTTTTTTAGAGAGTCAAGCTACTTTTTTTTTTAAGTCTTCTTTTACTTGGATTTGGTATTAAAATGTTTTAAAATTTCATTTCATGCATTGCATCATTCATTTTCATTAAAATTTTTTCCAATAATTGTTTCAAAATTTTTCCAAAAAAAATTCAAAAAAAAGAGAGAAAAATGAAGTTATTTTTCAAAATCAGGTTTATCAAAATTGCATATTGCATATACATCACATTTGATTTATATTGTATGTATGTTTATATGCCTTGATTTCTAGCATGCTTTGTGTATTTACCATTTTCGCCTTTTAATTACTTGTGTATATAGCATGTTTTGATTCCTTGTATATACCATGAATGCCCATTACATTTATATCCTGCTTGCTTGTTATTTGTCCTTCAATCTTCCCTCATTTATTTATATATTAAGCCTATGCATGTTTATATGCTTTGATTTTCTAGCATGCTTTGTGTGTTTACCATTTTACCCTTTTAGTTACTTGTATATATTTTTCATGTTTTAATTCCTTGTTTATGCCATGTATACTTGTCTTGTATGCTTATCTCTTGCCCCATTTTTTTTCCATAATTATTTATCTTATACTTTGAATTGTACTAATCGTGTGTTGACATGCGATAGTGAAATTTTTTCTGCTTCTTGCTTCTCCGAATGTTTGCTACTTCACCGAAAGGCATTTGGTAAAGGTACAAGTCCCTCCCTCACACACGACACAATTCATAACATAAAAGTTCGGGAGTCCAAACTTCACCTTTATTTAGGAGGGGGCGACGGGGTTGCCTCTACCCCATCTTGTCCGATAGGTACCCTTGTCTAGAGCTTTAAACCCATCATGTAGAAGAACCTAAAATTAAACCTAGATAGAGCCAAACCCGTTGGAGAAAACTCGGTTTCTTAGGACACAAATGGGGGACGGCTTCTTACCTTTATCAATCCCTTTCATTTTATCTGCTTATTTCATGATGGCATGTTGTTTGTCTGTTTTCTGATTATTTCGTGATGACATGCTGTTTGTATAAACTGTCTATTTTTCTGTACATATGCTTATTTCATGATAGCACGTTGTTTGTATAAACTGTCTGTTTTCTTTCACCTTTTTGTGCAAATACTTATTTCATGATGATATGTTGTTTGTTTTCTTTTTCACTTTATTTGTATGTATTCATTTCAGAATCTGTTTGTTTTTCTTTCACTTTATCTTATATATATGCTTATTCTATAGTGGTATGATGTTTGTATAGTTTGCCTATATTCTTCCCCCACTTTATCCGTATATGTTTTTTCCATAATGGCATACTGTTTGTATAATCTGTCTGTGCTCTTCCTCACTTTGTCTGTATATATATTGTTTGTTTTCTCCTCGCCTTATCCGTACATGTTTATGCTTTGCCTTATGATCTTCTTGTTTCCTTAAATATCCATGATCATTGCGTTTTATTGCCATCATCACATACCATGCATTTCATTCGTAACAAAGGAACCATAAAGGGAAATTAGTCATGGCTGACAAGCAAGGTCAATTTGTAGGTTACCAGATATTTGGGCCCCCTGCCTTGTTTGGATGGAATGACTAATTATCTTTTATGGTTAAATTGTTGCGAGCCAAACATCTTTGCATCATTCATCTTAACATTATTACTTTTTTCTGATACATTTCCTTTTACCTTTTTGCCATTTCTTTTTCTTCTTTATCTCTGCATGCCATTCTCGCATTCCATCCCCATCTATAATAGGTTTACTATAGAGAAAATTAGTTATGGCGAAAGAAAGTGAGGAAGTACCCATGGAGATAGATTCGATGGGAGAGTCTGAAAATTTCGATTCTGCCAGTCCGACTTTGAAACAAGCTCTATACTGGCTAAGGCAGAAAGCTAGGGAGGCATCAGCAAAGGGTCCTCCACCCCAGTTACCTGTAAGAGCCAGATGTAGTTTCATCCGAAATGATCTGACAAGACTGAAACAGTTATGGGAAGGCATCAGTGATAAAGGTCGATTCAAACAGTTGTATGGAGATATAGCATTGCTGTTAGATGTGGAAGTGGAGGAGGAGCTTCTAAAAGCGACTTTGTACTTTTGGGATCCCTCATACTGGTGCTTTACTTTCAGTAAACATGACGAATCTTCTATGGGAGAGTATGATATGGTGCTGACAGTGGAGGAATATCAAGATCTGTTGATGGTAGGGAGCAAGCCGGATAAAGTATTTTGGCCAACCGAGAATCATCCTAGGAAACTAGTGAAGTTGTTGGGGATGAAGACCGAAAAGATAAGGGGCTACATGGATGGCGAATTCCTTTCAACCAGTTTCATGATGGATATTGTGGAAAAGAATACCACCACTAGAAAAGGGATTAATGTTCTAGCCCTTTTGATTTATGGCCTAGTACTATTTCCTAGAAGGGAGGAATATGTGCATATGTCAGTAACAACTCTTTTTATGGAGATCAAGCATCAATCTGATCCGGCTTTGACAATTTTGGTGGAAACCATTCGATCTCTTAATGCATGTAGAAAAGCCAGCAGTAAATTTGAGGCTTGTGGACAGTTATTGACAATATGGTTTAGAAGCCATTTCGGATACAAAAAGTTTGTAGGAATGGTCTTCAATAACAAAGGTGAAGAGACGATAGCCATTTATAATGCACATCCTTGGCCATCCCAACCAAGAACAGTGGTAGAATGGGTCGAGTGGTTCACGAATTTGAAGAACCAAGACATCACATGGAGAGCAATATAGACAACGACAAAAGATACTCCTTATTTGGACGCAAGCATACCGTGGATCCCTCTTGTAGGCATTTGGGGAACCATCAGTTACTCCCCATTGTTAGTAAGACGGCAATATGGGTCAGAACAGTCTATCCCTCTCACTTTTGGACTCAATTTGTTAGATTTCCAGCATGACACCGAAAAGAGATTTGATGAGGCCAAATTTTGGGCAAACTTGTACAAAAGAGCACAAAAGATGGATCGTGGCAATCATACTAATAATGCAATTCCTGAATACGTTGTGTGGCATAGTAAACGGGCGAAACAAATTTCAGTTCCACCAGTTCTGGATCCTAATTACCCATTGGTTGAGGCACCAGAAGACAAGTTAGAAAGGCTGGAAATTGAGAATCAGAGGTTCAGAAAAAGGGCTCAGCTAGTTGAATTGACCCAGAAATGTCAACAGTTGGAGATACAGAATCGGCAACTACGAGACCAGCTTGGAAATAGCCAGATAGAGATGAAAGGATGGGTTCAAGACTAGGGAAGAGAGAGTGCCAACAATGTCAAGCTAAAAGGGGAGGTGAAAGAATGGAGAGAGGAGGCCACGGAAATGAGTCGGTTGGCAGCAAGGACCGAAATCTTAAATCAAGAACATGCCCAAAGATGGAGAATTGCCCAAAAACAATGTTTCCGAGTTCAGGAGGAGAAGAGCAAAGTGAAAAAAGCAAAGATTGAACTGAAAAGAGAATTGGCGGAACAGAAACGCATAGTAGGGTGGTTAGTACGAAGAAATAATGAGTTAGAGCAACAAGTTCACGATACTGCCAACAGATTGACTATTTCTGAAAACCAAAATGCTGAAATGAGGGCACAATTGGAGCAGTTCAGAAGACAAGCATAGTGATAGATTTGTTCCTAAAATATTATCATCTTCGAATGGTACTCTATTATGGGTTGTTAAACTCACTTTCCTATTTTCGTAATGCTAATTATCTTTATAGTAATCTTGTTATGGATGGGTTTCCACATTACATAATCATTCAAGCATATTCATACATACATTTCATTCATATTCATGGTAAGAGAATCTGATTAGTCCTTGTGATTAAATAGAGGTTTCAAGATAGCACCTCCAACGCACAGATATAACATTAGACTACAATCCAGAATCGTCATGGAAGATCAAGCTGCTGAGATTGAACAGCTAAGGAAGACAAATGAGGATCTACAGAAAAGATTAGATCAGATGGAGGAAATGGTGGCCAGTATGAGACAGCAAAACTTGACAAATTCAGGCAACAATTCTAATGGGCAATCTTTTCAGAGTACACTTCCACACGGACTCCCCACAGCTCAGCCCACGAATGCCTCTCTCCCACCTCCCACACTCAACATACCTTTGCAAGAAAATCAAACACAAATTCCTCAACCAACCACAAACACATTCACCTTCCCACCACTTCCACCCGGTGTGTGCCCTTTTACACCCTCAATGTTTACCACAAGCGGAGGAATCCCAACAACTTGACCAATTCCCTCTCCCACCTATACTATGCTACCTCCTGCCCCTGGACACACCCCAAACAATCCCGTGTTTGTGCCTGATGAACAATTCGAGAGGGAGATCGGTGGGGCCGAAAGTCAAGGGGTATTGAGCCAGATAGAGGAGCGGCTCAAGGCCATGGAGGGCACTCATGCCTATGGCATTACTGATGCCTATGAATTGAGCTTGGTGGATGGATTGGTGATCCCACCAAAATTCAAAGTGCCTGAGTTTGAGAAGTACAAAGGGACTACATGCCCTAAAGACCACATCACTATGTATTGCCGGAAGATGGCCGCATACTCCAGAGATGATAAGCTACTGATCCACTGTTTCCAAGACAGCCTTACCGGGTCTGCAACACGGTGGTACAACAAGCTAGATAGACGGGGCATTCACTCCTGGAATGATCTAGCTCGAGCTTTCATTGATCAGTATAAGCACATGACTGATTTGGTGCCAGATAGACTGACTTTACAAAATATTGAAAAGAAGTCTTCTGAGTCTTTCATCGAATATGCTCAGAGATGGAGAGATATAGCAGCTCAGATTCAGCCCCCCTTGACCGAGAAAGACCACAAGGTTGTTTGTTAATACCTTGAAAGCTCCATACTATAGCCACATGCTTGCCGGTGCTACTAAAAGCTTTACTGATATGGTCCTGGTGGGAGAGATGGTGGAGAATGCACTTAAAACTGGCAAATTAGAAGGTAGGGAATCTAGTGCAGTTAAGAAGAATCCCAAGAAGAAAGAAGGCGATGTGAATACCGCCGGATATGGAGGATACCAACAATACCCTCAACAGCAATATCGACCAAACCAATCCCAATATCGACCATATCAACCACAATGCCGACCATACCAATCCCAATACCAACCCCAATATCGCCCCACCAACTACACACAACCTCAAAACACCTTCCAACATCCTCCTCCCAACTATGCTCAACCTCAAAACACTTATCATTATCCGATATCCAATACCAGTTATACTGCCTCCAGACCAAACACTCAAAATTGGAACCCAAGACCACCAAGAGAAAGGAAACAATTCACCCCTATTCCCATGACCTACACCGAACTTTATGCCAAACTCTTGAGCAACAAAATGATTGAACCAGTCCAATACTTAACCCCTTTTACAGCCTCCATATCCGAGGTGGTTTGATGAAAACGCCACATGTGCCTATCACTCGGGGGCTAAGGGGCATAGTATTGAGAATTGTATTCGGTTGAAGGAAGTGGTGCAAGGCATAATCAATGAGGGTTGTTTGACTTTCGATGCACCGCCAAGTGTAGGCACAAATCCTCTCCCAAATCATGGTGGAAACACTATGAATATGATTGATGATGGGGCAGTTCATGTTAAGAGAAAGGTTGAAGAGATTATCACACCAATGAAGGTCATATATCAGGCTTTACTAAAGGCCCAAATGATTACTCCCTTAAAGTGTGAAGGTCATGAGATCTAGTGTTGCACCGAATTCCGAGGAAAATTGCAAGCTATGATGGATGCCGGACTGATTGAGTTTTATGTGGAGAAAAACGAACGTACCGACATCTGTATGGTGAATACTGAAAACGAAGATTCTTCCCATTATAATCCAAGTTTGAAACTATCTGTGCTTCAAAAGCCCAGCTTCGCCATTCCCGTAACCTCACCAAAGCCAAACCTGTCAATTCCAATGGCCCCTAGGCCGACATTGAATATCCCCGTATTGAAACCAAGCTTGAGTCTGAATGTGCCAACACCGTTCCCCTATCGGAGTGATAGGGAGGTACCTTGGAGGCATGAGAGTTCAATGCAACAGATGAATGCCAATGTCCAGGAATCTGAATCAGTGAATATTTCTAGAGTATGAGGCATGACTAGGAGTGGGAGATGCTATGCCCCAAATCCAACTGCCACTCTACAAAAAGAGAAGGGCATGGAAAAAAATGATGAAGTTGTTACACCATCTGTTGGAGAGCCGGAGAAAGAAATTGAAAAAAAAGTAACCAAGACGGTGGATGAAAATGATGCTCGTGAATTCTTGAAATTCATCAAACAAAGTAAGTACAACATCATAGAACAACTAAATCGCTTGCCAGCCAAGATCTCTCTGTTAGCTTTGCTTTTGAACTCCGAGGCACATCGTAATGCTCTCCTCCGAATCCTGAACCAATCTTATGTGTCCAAAAACATCACCGTGGCCAATTTGGAACATATTGCCGGGGGTATCACAGTGACTGATTACATCTATTTCACTGATGAAGAGATCCCTTCTGGAGGAAGAGGCAATTACAAGGCACTGCACATCACTGTTCGGTGCAAGGATCATATGGTCGCCAAAGTATTGATTGACAATGGATCTGCTTTGAATGTGATGCCACTTCACACATTGATGAAATTGCCTATAGACCAATCTTTAATGAAAGCCAGTCAGTTAGTGGTTAGGGCATTTGATGGCACACGGAGGGAAGTTATTGGCGAGATGACTGTTCCAATAATTGTGGGGCCGGTTGAATTTGAGATCCTTTTCCAGATTATGGATATTTCGCCAACTTATAGCTGTCTCCTGGGTCGCCCCTGGATCCATATGGCCGGTACTGTTCTTTCTTCCCTTCACCAGAAAGTCAAGTTCCGAGTTGATAACAAGATAATTTCTATGTCCGGAGAAGAGGACATCATGGTAATGCAACCTTCAAACACTCCTTACATTGAAGCTGCGGATGAGGCAGTGGATTGCTCTTTCAGGTCATTTGAGGTGGCCGAGGTAACATGGGTAAGAGAAGGATCCAAGGTACCTATTCCACATTTCTCTGGCTGCTTGAATATGCAAGTCAACATGACTGTCGGAAGAGGCTGTCGGGCCGGAAAAGGACTCCAAAAGTATGGCCAAGGAATCTGTGAGCCTATTGTTTTACCAAAGGCGGAGCCCACTTTTGGACTTGGATATAAGCCTTCTTGGAGAGAGAAGTTAGAAGCAAGGGAGGAGAAGAAGCACAAGCATGTGGCTGCATTGAGAGGAGGGGAACTTGAACCCAAGAAATTGAAGATTGCACCTTTGAAAGATAGTTTTGTTTTTGCTGGAACGATGAACCCAAAAAGATCAGTTGTTGAGCTTGAACAGTTATTAAAGGGATTATCTATCAGCATGCTAGAGCACGGGGAATCAAGCAGTGGAACATTGGTTCAACGATTGGCACCGGGGACTGATTTGAATAATTGGGAGTCTTTCGAGATGCCAGTGAATTTGTCAGATTTGAACATGTAATTAATTAAGCTTTGAGAACTCATTTTATCCTACACTTCTACCCAAGAGTGTGGACGGTTGACTTTCATATGTTATGGGTTTTATTTTCATGTTTGCTCCATCATTCATGATATTAATATTCACACTATTAGACTCTGCACCATGTATATATTTCATGCCATAATTATACCATTGTGTTTTCCTCTATATGTTTATCCTTGTTGTTCATTTTCTTCTTTTATTCATGGATCGAGTGCATATATGTATATATACCCCTTTATTGTCTTTTGACCCCAAGACTTCAAACGATGAATGTAAAGACAACAAAGATGGTCTTTTTGAGCCCGACTTTGATTGGTTCGTTAATGTGGATGACCTCGACAACGATGATGATGACGATTGCTCTTTTCCCCCTGATCTTATGAGACTGATTGAAAAGGAAGACAAACAAATCTTGCCCCACAAAAAGGCCACTAAATTGATCAATTTGAGTGATGATGAGGAAAAGAGAGAAGTTAAAATTGGCACTTCCCTAACACCCAAACAAAAAGAGGAACTAGTGGCATTACTCAAGGAATATGCTGATGTCTTTGCTTGGTCCTACCAGGATATGCCAAGTCTGGATATTGAGATTGTGGTGCATAGAATGCCAATCAAGCCCGGATTCAAGCTAGTACAGCAAAAGTTGAGAAGAATGAGGCCTGCCGTGTTATTAAAGATCAAAGAAGAAGTGAAGAAGCAACTGGACGCAGGATTTTTGGAAGTAGCTACTTATCCTGAGTGGGTCGCAAATGTAGTACCAGTCCCGAAGAAGGATGGCAAAGTTCGAATGTGTATGGATTACCGAGATGTCAACAAAGCCAGTCCGAAAGACAATTTCCCACTGCCTCATATTGACACTTTAGTCGACAACACAGCTAAACATGCAACATTTTCTTTCATGGATGGGTTTTCGGGGTACAACCAGATTAAAATGGCTTCAGAAGATAAGCAGAAGACTGCTTTCACCACCATGTGGGGCACGTTTCAATACAATGTGATGTCTTTTGGTCTCAAGAATGCCGGGGCAACTTATCAGAGAGCTATGGTGACCCTTTTTCATGATATGATGCATAAAGAGATTGAGGTGTATGTGGATGATATGATTGCCAAAGGTCAGAATCCAGAAGATCATATGACTGGCCTGAGGAAGTTGTTTGAGAGGCTGCGCAAGTATCGATTGAGGTTGAATCCGGCCAAATGTACTTTCGGCGTTACTTCAGGGAAGCTATTGGGCTTTATTGTTAGTCAAAGGGGCATCGAGGTGGACCCAGATAAAATCAAAGCCATTCAGGATTTGCCACCTCCGAGAACTTAAAAGGAAGTAAGAGGTTTCTTTGGGCGATTAAACTATATCTCCCGCTTCATTTCTCAGTTAACTGCAAAATGTGACCCGATTTTCAAGCTTTTGAAGAAGAATAATACGGGAGAATGGAATCAAGATTGTCAGAAAGCCTTTGATAAGGTCAAGGAGTATTTGTCGAACCCACCAGTGATAGTACCTCCTGTGCTTGATCGACCTCTAATCTTGTATTTGACAGTGTTGGAACACTCCATGGGCTGTGTTTTGGGGCAACATGATGAAACCGACAAGAAAGAACAAGCAATTTACTATGTCAGCAAGAAGTTCACAGAGTATGAGGCCAAGTATTCTCAGATAGAAAAGATGTGTTGTGCATTGGCATGGGCGGCTCAGAGGTTAAGACAGTATATGCTGTATAATACCACATGGTTGATAGCAAGGCTAGATCCGATCAGATTCCTCTTTGAGAAACCTTCATTGTTAGGACGATTGGCTCGATGGCAAATACTACTATCAGAATATGATATAGTTTATGTCTCCCAGAAAGCTATCAAAGGAAGTGCCATTGCTGAATTTCTAGCTGACAGAGTAACTGATGACTATGAACCCATGAAGTTTGAGTTTCCTGATGAGGATTTGATGTCAATATTCAATACCGAGCTAGAGCAAGGAAAGAAATGGAGAATGTATTTTGATGGGGCATCAAATGCACTGGGGCATGGAGTAGGAGCTGTCCTAATATCGCCAAATGGTGATCAATACCCGGCGACGGCAAGACTTGAATTCGATTGCACAAACAATATGGCGGAATATGAAGCTTGCATCCTGGGGATCCAGATGGCAATGGAGAGAAAGATTGAGGCTTTGGAAGTGTATGGCGATTCTACTTTGGTGATATATCAGCTGAGAGGTGAATGGGAAACACGAGACTTAAAATTGGTCCATTATCATAAATACATCATGGAGTTGATTGAGCAATTTGAAGAAATCAGCTTTCATCATCTCCCTAGAGAAGACAATCAGTTGGCCGATGCATTGGCAACTTTAGCCTCGATGTTCAAAGTCGATAAAGGAGCTGAAATCGAAGCAATCAAGTTGGACATGAAGACTCATCCGGCACATTGCATGAGTGTTGAGGAGGAGGATGATGGCAAACCTTGGTTCTATGACATTGCCCAATACCTCAGATTTCAAAAGTATCCAGATCGTGCTGTTGAGAATGACAAGAAAGTTATCCGAAAAATGTTGGCAAACTTCTTCTTAGATGGTAAAGTCCTTTACAAGAGAAGTAGGGATCAAGTAATGTTGAGATGTGTAGAGTCAGAGGAAGCAAAGAAGATTCTAGAAGAAGTTCACGGCGGAATCTGTGGAACTCATTCCAGTGGACATAGAATGGCTAAACAGATTATGACGTTGGGATATTACTGGTTGACTATGGAGACCGATTGTATTAATCATGCCAGAAAATGCCATAAATGTCAGATCTATGCTGATCAAATTCATATACCTCCTAATCCATTGCATGTCATCTCGTCCCCTTGGCCTTTCTCAATGTGGGGCATAGATGTAATCGGGGCAATCTCACCAAAGGCTTCTAATGGGCATCAGTTCATCCTAGTGGCCATTGATTACTTCACCAAATGGGTTGAAGCTGCTTCCTATGCCAATGTAACTTAGTCAGTGGTCACCAAGTTCGTGAAGAAAGAGATCGTTTGTCGGTACGGGCTACCAGAAAGAATCATCACTGACAATGCTAAGAATTTGAACAACAAGATGATCGATGCAGTGTGCTCCCAATTCAAAATCAAACACAGCAATTCAAGTCCTTACCGGCCAAAGATGAATGGAGCGGTCGAAGCATCAAACAAAAACATTAAGAAGATTGTCCAGAAAATGACAGTGACTTACAAAGATTGGCATGAGAAGCTTCCTTTTGCCTTACATGCTTATCGCACTACTGTAAGAACGTCAACTGGGGTAACTCCATATTCTCTGGTCTATGGAATGGAAGCAGTGGTACCAGTTGAGGTAGAAATCCCATCTTTGAGAATATATAGAGAATTGAAGCTCGAAGAGTCGGATTGGGTGCAAGAGAGATTTGACCAATTGAACTTGATTGAAGAGAAGTGGCTCAAAGCACTTTGCCATGGTCAATTATATCAGAAGAGAATGATGCGTGCATATGATAAGAAGGTGCGTCCGCGCGAATTTACGGAAGGAGAATTGGTGCTGAAAAAGATTTTACCTACTCAACATGATCCCCGAGGAAAGTGGACTCCAAATTGGGATGGTCCTTATGTGGTGAAGAAAGCATTCTCGGGTGGTGCCCTGATCTTGCAAGAAATGGACGGGGATGAATCGCCACATCCAATCAATGCCGATGCTGTGAAGAAATACTACACTTGAAGAATTAAAAAATGATGATGAATGAAAAATGACAAGAAAAAAAATGAATGAAAATGATGAAAAAAATAAAAAAAATGATGAATAAAAAATGAATGAAAAAATGAAAAGAGCGTCTCAAGTTGAAAACCTGAAAAGGCGGCTTGAGCCTGAAAAAGAGAAGAAAAGGAGGGATCTAAGGCGAAAACCCGAAAGGGCGGTTCAGATCCAACTAGGTTGGTTCGTAAGCTAAAAACCTGAAAAGGCGGTTTAGGAAGTTTGAGAAAGCTCGGCAAAATGGTACCTAACTTGCATAAGAGATCTTGTTTGGTCATGGGGATTCGAGTAATCAGAAATCGTCAGACTTTGTCAAACGTCACTCTAGCAATGATGGGTCAATCAAAGGCAAGACGCAAGATGACTAGCTTTTGTTATTTCTGCATTCATCGTATTAAGGTCATGTGCCTTTCTTCTTCTTTTCGCTACAAATTTATTTGTTATAGACTCTTTGTTACAAACTTGTGATGAGCTTGTTATAAGTTTATCTTTAGTATATATAGACATGTCTGGCACACTTTAAAGATCCATGTGTTTTCTTTAAATATAAATTGCATATTTTTTCTTTATCATGGAAGGATAAGCAAACAGGTAAGTAAATGCCATGACATTGGATGTCACTTTCAACACGAAAAAAAAGGGGAAAGAAATATAGGATTAAAATGAGTTCAATAGCTTATGGTTGATGCCAGAAATGTGATGACACATGAACAAAAATCATCTTGAACTAGGATGTTCAAGCAAGAGTGATTTGAAGAGAAGGTCTAGGGCATGTTGATGCCAGAAAAGGTGTGATGAAAGGATATTCTCCAATTTCGAGCTCAAAGAGTATAAGTTGGGCCAAAATAGAAGGCTATCTGGAAAACTTTGAGGCAAAGTAACAAAGCATTATCATTTAAGCATGAGCATGCAAAATGCATCATTCTAGCATCATTTTTCATGAACATCCATTATGCATCATGGTTCAAAGATTACAGGTTAAACCCAGTTCAAGATTGTGAGGTTAGTCTTGTACAAGAAGTTCCTCACGTAACTCTCCAATTGTTTTTGTTCAAGAAGTTTAAAATCATTTTGTTTAAGATGATTTTCTAAAATTGTTTTTGTTTAGAGAAATTTCTTCAAAATCTAAAATCATTTTGTTTAAGATGATTTTCTAAAATTATTTCTGTTTAGAGGAATTTCTTCAAAATTTAAAATCATTTTTTAAGATGATTTTCTAAAATTGTTTATGTTTAGAACAATTTCTTCAAAATTTAAAATCCTTTCTGTTTAGGATGGTTTTCTAAATTGTTTCTGTTTAGAGCAGCTGCTTCAAAATTTAAAATCATTTCTGTTTAGGATGGTTTTCTAAAATTGTTTCTGTTTAGGGCAATTTCTTTAAAAATTTAAAATCATTTCTGTTTAGGGTGATTTTCTCAAAATTGTTTCTATTTAGAACAATTTCTTCAGAAATTTAAAATCATTTTGTTTAAAGATGATTTTCTAAAATTGTTTCTGTTTAGAGCAATTTCTTCAAAATTTAAAATCATTTCTGTTTAGGATGGTTTTCAAAAATATTTTCTGGTCAGAGCAATTTATTCAGAGTTTAAAATCATTACTGTTTAGGGTGGTTTTCTTAAAATAGTTTTTGTTTATGGCAATTTATTCAAAATTTAAAATCATATCTGCTTAGAATGATCTTTCGAAATTGGTTCTGTTTAGAACAATTTATTTGACTTCGAAATCAATTTTATTAAGAGTGATCTTTGCTTAGTACACATTTGAATAAAGAGTGTCTACATCTTTGCTTATTTCTTAGTCATCTATAAGCTTACACTTCTAGATCATTAAGAAATAATCAAAGAGGGGCAACTGTAGACACTCATTTTTAATCTTAGTCAATTAATTAATTGATTAATTGGTTTGTCATTTTCAAATATTTATTTCATTTATGTTTTTAACTTCAGTTTATTTAGTTTATTTATCTTACCAGTTATTATCATTATTATTACTTTACTTTATTTTAATTTCGTATTGTTGTATTGCAGGTAATTTTGAACTAAGGCCGGAGAGCCAAGAGAGCCAACTCGACTCCCATGCAAAACCAAGCAATCGGCCAACTTGGGACAATCGGCCAACTTGAAACAATCGGCCAGCTTGAAGCAATCGGCCAACTTGGGACAATCGGCCAGCTTGAAGCAATCGGCCAGCTTGAAGCAATCGGCCAACTTGGGACAATCGGCCAACTTGAAGCAATCGGCCAACTTGGGACAATCGGCCAGCTTGAAGCAATCGGCCAACTTGAAACAATCGGCCAACTTGAAGCAATCGTCCAGCTTGAAGCAATTGGCCAACTTGAAATAATCGGCCAACTTGAAACAATCGGCCAGCTTGAAGCAATCGGCCAGCTTGAAGCAATCGGCCAGCTTGAAGCAATCGACCAACTTGGGACAATCGGCCAGCTTGAAGCAATCGGCCAGCTTGAAGCAATCGATCAACTTGGGACAATCGGCCAGCTTGAAGCAATCGGTCAACTTGGGACAATCGGCCAGCTTGAAGCAATCGGCCAACTTGGGACAATCGGCCAACTTGAAGCAATCGGCCAACTTGGAGCCATCGGCCAACTTGAGTAATCGGCCAGCAGGGAGCAATCGGCCAACTTTGAGTCATCGACCAACTCCATGGCTCATGCAAAAAAAAAGCAAAGCAACTATCCTGGGTTCTGATGTTGAAGCACTGGTTTCTGTCAAGAGCTACAAAGAAGATAGAGGTGTCGAGACCCGGCTTTACAAAATTATTTAGAAGTTTGTTGAGAACATGAGGAAGCTTCAAATCGAGGAACTACGACGGAAGTTGAGGTTTTTATAAACCTGTGAAGCAAAAGTATAATACATTTGTTCGCTGCTATGGGCAGATTTTTAGGCCTCGAAGTCTATGGGCATGGTTTTGCTGCAAGGAGGTGCCACCGTTCTACCTACACCGATTATATCATCTCATTAAATGTGTCGCAAGGCACCTGATGGCTTTGTTAGGAAGAAGCTACTGCCCCTGAGGCCGAATGGAAGAAGATCGTCACTTGTCCTTTGCTCTTCAGCGAACCCATAACGCCAGCTGCATCTCTCGGATGCTGTTAATGCAACCAATAACGCCAGCTTCACCTCTCAGAGGCTGTCAATGCAACCCATAACGCCAACTTGCACCATTTTGCTTTTCCACATGCTATTCTGCCCTTCCACCATTATTGCCTGCCAACCCATCTTCAATCATGGCTCATCAACTTTCACAATAAAAAAAAATCATCATCAGGGGCATTCCATTCGGTGCCTTAAAAACCGAAGAGCGCTCAAAGCAAAAAAAAAGAAGCTTATTTGTTATTCGGTTTTGGAGTTCAAAAAAAGAAGAGAAGAAGAGGGAGTTAGCTTCAGCAGTCAGCGACAGCTGTGAAAAGGAAGCAGCCATTTTTTTTAAAAAAGAAAAAGGAAAAAAGGAGAGCCATCAGTGAGAACAAAAATTTTGAAAAAGAAACAGAGTTAAGCTTTGCCTGGATTTGAGAATTTTTGATTGGCAGTTCTGATCGAAAATCCCTTCCGTAAAGAGAAAGATTCCAGTCTTTAGAACCACTTATTCGAGTTTGACAACCATCGGACAGACGGCTACGCAAGTAGAGACTCTAAAAGGTTCGATTCTTATCGAGGTTCTGAAGCTTTTGGGGATTCTTGAAGAAGAAACATCTCGGGAGTGGAGAAAGGGAGAAAGACTGAGTTTTTGCAAAGCATCTTGGGATTTTGGAGAAGTCTTGGCTAGTGGTGAGCAGCTCAGAAAGCTTTCAGGAAGAAGGTCATCACAACATTAGAGGGGAAGAGAGAGATTGATTTTTGATCAGCCAAAACAACACACAAGGCTCTTGTACTGATCGGGCTATCTAATTGCTGTTGGGTCTCTTCAGTTCACAGCCCACCTAGCACTCTTGGACTAGCATAGCCTACTTGTTGCTTAGTTGGGTAAAATCCTTTTTCCAACCTATATTACGCTTTGCTTTAATTGATTTTCTTTGTTAATATATTTGGTTTTATGTGCCCAAACGTGTGGAATCATGATTGACTTTGCTATATTGTTTAAATTTTTTCTTTTAAATTTCACAGTTTTTTTTTTGTGTACGACGCCATGTTCAATCCCATTGCTCCATACACGTTTGCCTATATACATTTGTTTAAATTACATCATATCTTTCTTTTAGGTCATTTGCCATATCTTAGTATACGTGATTAATTATCATGTTTTAGTTAGTAAAGATTTTCCCCATTTAAATTTGTATCCATATTCCATATGAGCTTTTGATATTCATGATTGTTAGTATCTCTTTGTGCTTGTAAATATCCATGACATGTTCTAATTTAAAATTGTATGTGTTTCACTTAGAGTGATTATGCTTATGCCATGTAGATATAAAATTTTCATCCAATTTAATTTTCATGTTAATTAATTTACCTTAATATTTCTTTATTTGTGAATATCCATGATTAGGCTCTAGGTTGTCTATATTTGTAGTTTCATGGTATATAAATAGAATTAGCATGCCATATGATTATAACTCACATGTCCCATCCTTGTAAATATTACTTATACTTATCATGTCATTTATACTCTACATATAAATATCTATATCCATGTATCCATTATTATCGATTATGTCCACATGTTTACTTATTGTTACATATCCTTGTTATTGTCTATACTTATTCATGTACTAACCCTTGTTTCTTTGTCCCATTCATGGATAATTAAGTTTAGAACATTGATTTTCAAAAATTCATATGCATGGGGTGACCGGAGGGTGCCTCGAGAGTCCGAGGTTTCCGAAGGTTTTCTCCGATGAGAAGTTTTTTTTGGTGTCTAATCGGGAGTTCGATCGGGCCCGGAGAAATTTCTCATCCCTTCAACATTAAAAAATATATTTTTCTCATTTAATTTTCATAAAAAGCACACATCATGTTTATGATTTCCTTAATTTCTTAAAATTGGCAAGTGAACTAAATTTTTTATTACTTTCTTTTACAAAAGGAATTTTTATTCCAAAACCTTTAATCCATTTTTACTTTTACGTTTTATTTTCGTTTTATTTTAAGAAAATCTCTTGTTTAAGAGGCCCAATTAAATTAAAATGAATGTTCATTCCGACATTAATTTGAAAACATGTTTTAGAAGTCTTTTTGAGAGATCTTAATTACCCAATTATAGTTAGGGTCTCTCAAATTAATCCAAATTTTGTTAAAAAACCGCTTTCAAAATTTCTTTTCTTATTTTTATTTATTCTTTTTCAATGTAAGGGATTATTTATTTTCTTTTTCCTTTTCTTTAGTTTTTTCCAAAAAATACCTTTTTGGGAGGATTTTAGTATGTTTAATTAATTAAGACCTTTCAAGTAAACTTCATTTTTATTAAAAGACATTTTTAGCTTCAATAAAAAGAATGTTTATTCTTTAAATCTTTAAATTTTTTTCAAATTTAGCTTTATTCGATAAAAAATACATTCATTTTTTTAAAAAAAATGGGATTTTGTTTTTTTTAAAGGTCTTAATTTATTAATTTACTAAGGTTTTCCTATTAAACTAAATTTTTGTCAAATTATTTCCTTCAGCAAATTAAAAGGAATATTTATTCCGACATTGTTTTAAAATTAAATCTTTCTAAGAGATTTTAATTTAAGTAATCATAATTAAAATCTCTTAATGTAAATTTCAAAGCGTGAATTTGAGGATGTTTATCCCAACCTTTTGCAAAATGTTTTCTAGAAGGTTTCAATTAATATTCTCATAATTGAGACTTTCTAAAAATTAAAATTAAATCTTTGTTTTTCATAAAAGGATATTTATCCTTGTTTTTTTAAATTTAATTTCGATTTTAGAAGAATAATTATTCCTATTTAGAAATTGAATCTCCATTCTAAGTAGGAAATTTCTTCAAATTCAAAATTGGGCTATGGATTTTCACATTAAAAGGAATGTTCATTCTGACATTAAATCTTTAAATTTTGAATTTAATTTTTCTAATGGGATATTTATCCCATATTAAAAGGAATATTTATTCTGACATTTAAAATTATGTTTTTTTCTTAAAATGATTTTTGACACACCCAGACCTAGCATGACCTTTTCGTAAGAGTGGAATAGTACAAGATGACGTAATAATTGAATAATAAGTCGGTCCGGCTGTGTCAAGTCAGAAGAGAAGTTTAAATTAAGATAAGATGGAGTTAGAAGAAAAAGTAATTAACCGTGTATGGAAATTAGTAAATGCCAAAAAGACCTCCAAATAAGTCCCTAGAAATTTATTATGGACCCCATTGGCACAAGAAAGCAAAGGATTTAGCTAACGGGTGAAAATGAAAGAAAGTTGAAAAAGGAGAAAAAGTTTGACCCGGGGCCCGAGTGGACCCGGCGTTGAGCTCCCCTATAAATAGGGGAGGGGGGTGCCGAACCTTTCTTCATTTTTTTTCTTTCTTTCTTTTCTTTTTCTTTCTTTTTTCTTCTTTTCTCTTTGGAGCCGACCAGAGGCATTTTGGACAATTGGCAAATCGATACATGCCCGGCTATCAGATCAAGGTGAGTTTCCAGTATGTTGTTCTTCTCACCTCGATCTACGTTATGTTAAGTTTGTACGCACAACCATACATCGGTTTAGCCTAGATCCAAGTTTTTAGCTTTTAACCGGATTAAAACTTTAAACTCAAATAAGTGGATTTCGGGCTGGTGGAATAAGATGAGTTTTTAGTGTGTTATAGTATTCACCTTATTCTACGTCCCATTCCGTTTTTACGCATTTTTGTGCACCGGGTGTGAGTAAATCAGAGATTTAGTCAATTTGGGCTAAATCTCGGTCTACGGGAAAATTGGACCGGTGTTTCTCGTTTCTGCCTCGGCATATCCGTTGTGGATGCCATGAGGATCGCCTCTCTAAGTTTGTACGTCGAAAGGAGGAGAAACGAGTGCGAAAACTGGGGGAGAGACCGGCTGAAGAACTGGCCGATCGAGTCCCTGTTTAGATATTTTTAATATATTATTATAATATTAAAAGATATTTATATATTATATTAATATATTTTAGATATTTATATATATTATTATTATATCTTAGATATTTATATATTATATCATTATAACGTATAAATATCTCATAGGTGGGCTTTTTGAGCCCGATTTTGAGTAGAATTTGGCCCAACCCGTGTGGGGCCCAGCCTAGTCCGAGTGTGGGGCCCATGGGCCCCCGGGGGTATTTTGGTAATTTTTCGTCGAGAGTCTGATTTTAACCCCAAAATGTCCCGAACTCTTTTCTAAGTGTTGGGCCCAGCCCGAGTGGCCCATAGACCCCCAGGGGTATTTTCGTAATTTTTCACCAAGTGTCTGATTTTCACCCCGGAACCTCCCGAACACTTTTCTAAGCCCTGAATCACTTCCAAACATCGTCTTAGGTCATATTAGAGCCTCGTAGGTGCATTCATAAATTTAATTATGAATGCTAACTTATATTTCTGTGTACTAGGGCTCCGGTTGAATCGAGTGCGGCGATGCTCTGGAGGTTGAGCTACATGGAACGCTTGGGAGTATACGATTCTCCCATCACTGTGAGTGGCTTAGATTTCAGTTCTTAGCCACTATGGCAAAAGATGTTTTAAAAATATAAATTGTCTTAAAAAGGTTTTACAACGATTTTGGGATAAGGGTAATCCACAACACACACTTTTTTACTTTGTGATACGCCCACTTATGGAGATGGGATGATTTTAAAGATACAAAAGCTTGTGTGTGTTTACATGTTTTTAATATTTATATGAGAAATGATATTATTATTATTATTATGATTATTGGGGAACGATACCCCTGAGAGATGAGAGATTGAGCGGTGTCCTCGGGGCTCCGATTTGCGGGAGCGTGGACCGAGTTTGAGAGCATGTGTGATACTCAGTCGTGGACCGCCTATCGAGGGGCACGGTGAGTAGAGCCTAGTTAGGAGAGGCGCGTAGGGAAACTCGCCAGGACTCCTGAATGCTGTGTTCCACCACAGCAAGGCAAACGTCAAGGGAATGGGCCAGAGAGTAAAGTAAAAATGTTTTAAAAGTATAAAGTAACCCTTGACGGTCCAGTGGATACCCCAGTGCACGGGTATACCTTATTGGGACAATTTCAGATGCCAGCCCATGAGTATTTAATTATTTATTAAAGATTTTAAATTTAATACTCATTGGAAGGAATTCAAAAGAGGTTTAGAAAACAAAGTTTAATTTATTCACTCCTGGAGAATTGATACAGGAATTAATGAAAACAAAGTTGTTTAAATTTTAAATTATTTTATTGGTATTAATATATTTTGGATTACCCCTGTTTTCTCTAACCCTGATGGAGACCCATTGAAACTCTGTCACTCACCTGTGTCCTGTGTGGATGGATGCAGATCCGCGTACAAGGTCAACCAATAGAATGGAGGCTCACTAGAAGATGTCGGTGGCTTAGGTTTAGTGGTTTCCGCTGTGTAGGTATTCTTTTAAATTAATCTACTGGTGTTGCTTATAAATTAAATATTTTATTAAATGATTTTTAATTAAAGTTTTAGTTGTTTTGCAGTGATGATATTCATTTCTATGCCTTGCGGCGCTTCTGGTGCTTGACCAGCCGGCACGTACTTCGAGGTAGCGCGACGGTTGCCACGTGGCCGACCCCGGGCAGGTCGGGGCGTGACAATTTTAAACACGTTTTATTATCATTTTCCAAGTAAAATATTTCAAGACTTTTGTGGTACCGATTTCCGGGCGTCTTGGGGGTGCTAATCCTTCCCCAAGCGTAACCGACTCCCGAACCTAAAATCTTTTTCGTAGACCAGTTTCTTTCCTTAACTTGATGTAATCTTTCTAGATTTACATTGGGTTAAACCAATAGGTGACTAACCACACCTATTAAAAACAAAAGGTTAGTGGTGACTCCATTTGTTTTTGGACTGTTTAGTCCTGAATATTTCTCACGCCATATCATTTATCGTCGGAGCGATAAAACGCCTCGACAATAATAATAATAATAATAATAATAATAATATTCCTTTATAAATATTAAAAACATTTAAACACACACAAGTTTTTATATTTTAAAAATCATCCCACCCCCTAAGTGGGCGTATCACAAAATAAAAAGTGTGTGTCGTGGATTACCCTTATCCCAAAACAGTTGTAAAACCTTTTTAAAACAAGTTATATTTTTAAAACATTTTTCCCTAGTGGCTAAGCATTGAAATCTAAGCCACTCACAGTATTGGGAGAATCATATATTCCCGAGCGCTCCATGTAGCTCAACCTCCGGAGCATCGCCGCACTCGATTCAATCGGAGCCCTAGTACACGGAAATATACGTTAGCATTCAGAATTAAATTTATGAATGCACCTACGAGGCTCTAGAATGACCTAAGATGATGTTTGAATATGGTTCGGAAGGCTCGAAAGTGTTTTGGATCGATTTGGGGTCAATTAGGGTTTCGGGAGGTAAAATGACCATTTTACCCCCAAAGGGCAAGAACGGCGCCGGATCTAAAGTGAACCGGCGTCGGTTTTCTTCGACCCAAAGGTCGGCAACCGACAAGCAGAAACGGCGCCGTTTCTGAACAGATCCGACAAAGGTTCTGTTCTGGGTTTCAACCCGAAATTTCTTCAATTTTCCTCTTAATTCGAAAACCGACGCAATCGTTCACCAATTTGGCTAAAATTTCAGATGCATGTACCTTAATGCATCCACGACACGTTTACTGAAAGAAAAAAAAGAATCACAGACTCAAAGTTCCTAGATCTCGAATCTAAACTAAAAATTTAACTAAAAGCTAAACCTAACTTTGAACTTGGATCTCTCCTAAACCAATGCATGGAAAAGTGTGCAAACTTAGAAAAACGTAGATCGAGGAGTTAAGAACAACTCACCAAGATCGCGCCTCGAACTTGCAGTCGGTTTGTCCGGATCTGCCAATTGTCCAAAATGCCTCCGTTTGGCTCCAGAGAGAAAAAGAAAAGAAAATGAAAGAAAAAGAAAAAGAGAAATGAAGAAAAGTTTCGGCTCACCCCTATTTATAGAGGAGCCCGACACCGGGTCTACTCGGGCCCCGGGTCAAACTTTTTCCCCTTTTTCAACTTTCTTTCATTTTCACCTGTTGACTAAATCCTTTGCTTCCTTGTGTCAACGGGGCCCATAATAAATTTCTAGGGACTTATTTGGAGGTCTTTTTGGCATTTACTAATTTCCATGCACGGTTAATTACTTTATCTTCCAACTTCATCTTATCCTAATTTGAACTTCTCTTCTTAATTGAACACATCCGGACGGACATATTGTTTAATTGATACGCCATCTTACACTGTTCCGTTCGTACGAAAAAGTCGTGCTAGGTCCGGGTGTGTCAACTCTCCCCTCCTTCTAAAAATTTCGTCCTCGAAATTAAATAAGGTAGCTTGGGGAGATTGGGCTTCCATGGAAGCCCTCATTTCGTTTTCGAATAGTGTTCTCCTCACTATTCGCCGCTAAAGTTCACCACGCTTTCACTGCGCACTCTGATCATTCTCTTCCTCAAGAGTGGTTTCATCACTCTTCCACTCTTGAGTTTGAACCTCATCTTTTCCTTAACATAGCCTACCCTTACCTATTCATGGGTTAGGCTTTCTTCACTCCATTCGTGTTTACTCGATCTTTTCGCTTTGTTCTTGTCTCATCCTTCAAGTCTCTCTTGACGACACTATCCTTTTGTTTCTTCTGAGGTTCCACACCTATTACTCTTCTTAGGAGTTCCTTCTCCTTTTTCATTACCGTTGCCTCTCACTTCGAGGCCATCATCTGATACGTTGCTCGTCGTTCGTGGTCTTGTATTCATCTTTGTAACCAAGCTATTGGGAAAGGTCTTCACCTAACTCCCTCGCCTCTGCAGCGAGGATGCAGTGAGTTAATTATCTTTCCCACCCTATCTTGGTCTTGCTTCTTTGTTTTGTCTCTTACTCTCGTTTTCTTCTTTCTCTCATCTTCTTCCATCCAGATCTCATGGCGTATGAGTCAAGCTCTTGTACACCCTGGCCCACACTTGGCCTCATCATAACAGAGGAATCAGAGACCATGCCCTCTCAGCTCTCACAATCTGACCCACTCACTGACCGCCCATCATAATCACAAATCAGGCCCTCGGCCCATTATATCACATATAGGGCCGACGGCCCATCACATCTCGTTTCTCATCCTCTCAGGGATAGAGAGCTCTAGGTGGCTTCATGCACACCCCAAATCACACACTGGGCCGGTCCTCTCGAGTGGTCATCATAGAGATCCTCAAGATCTCGATCTCTGATCCTTCCTCTCATAGGGATGCCTCACATGGCTCCCAAGTTAATCACATTTGAGCCTCGACCTCATACCCATTCATGTCATTTCACTAGCCTCTTAGGCTTTCCTTAACTTTTATTTTCTTGAGGTACCCACTTCAGGAGGTGTCGCATGCTTCTCTCTTTTCTTCACATTAGCTTCCTTGCTAATCGTCGATCTCTTTTCCTTATTTCATCAACAGTGCTGTCTGGGGTTTCTTATCCCCATCTTTATCCCTTTCTTCCTTTCCATCAATCCACGTCCATTGTGGGGTCTACCTTTCTCTTGCCTTCTCGTCAACACGGAGCTAGGCAATTCACGCATGTCAAACCCGTGCGGTTTCATTTGTAGATTTATTTTCTTCACATTCTTCTCTCTTGAAATATCTCGTCCTTCACTTAACTTTACTTTCTCTTTGGTCTTTTACCATCTTTAGGCATCACTTGCAGCTCTTGTCATCCTTATGCCCTTTTCCTTAGGGTCATCTCCATATCTTTTCTCCTTTCCATATCTTTTTACCTCGATTTACGTGACCTCTCACGTCTTGTCCCATATTTCTTTTACCTTGACTTCATTCCTCCCTCTTTGCTTTCTCCTCTGACTTCCTTTATCATTATCATCCTTATTTCTCTTTTCTTCTAACACCTTTGATTCTTTTGGGTGTTAGAATTCTCTTTTTGCTGCTCTTCATACTGGCTGTGCTCATAGAAGTTCATGAGCCTGATCTATTCCTTTCCTTATTCCTTGTTCATAGGAGTACGGAAATTCCTTCTTGTTATCTCTTCTGTCTCCGTTCCCTCATTTCTTGCTTTACCAATGTAGGTTTCCTTTATCTTAGCCATCTCCGGCTCTTAATCCGTCGACATCTCTCCTTTGTCTTTCGATACCATGGTTTATTTATTGTGGGCAACACCTTTCTTTATCCTTCATTACCTTTCTATCTTGCCCACGCCAAGTTGACTCCATCTTAGCTTAATTTGACTTCATTTCCCATATCCTTTCTTCACTTATCATTCTTTGGGGAGTTTATCCTCAAAGTTAGCTTACGCCCCTCCTTCTAAAATATTTTACTTATCCTTCATATTTCTCCACCTTATACTCTTAGTTCCTTCTATTCCACACTTTTGCCAAGCCTTGATCCTTTGTCTTTTCCAGTTCCAACCATTATTCTGATTTATCCTTATTCACCCTTTTTTTGTCTTCTCCAGTTTTAATTGTCATCTATTCATTCTTGTTTTGTTCTTACTCTTTCTTCGACTCTTACTAAGGTCAATCCACTTTTCTCCATTAATTGGTTTTGAACTCTCCTTATTACTCCTTTCATCATTATTGTTCTCATCCTTCGTTCACTCTTGTTTGTATTACCATACCTCGGCATCCTCACTTCTTATTTCTCTTTTTGTCTCTTTCGTTTACCTTTCATTGATATCATCCTTACCCGTCATCCATTAAGATACCATCATCTCCATCTACTCGTTTCCTACGGGTGCTTCTTCTCTTATGTTTTCTCCAATTTTTCTTTCTATCCAACCTCTTTATCTCTCCTTTTATCATCTAACAAATCAGGGGTTTTTCCTTTCTTTTCTTTTCCACCAATTCACAATTTAACCTCTTTTTGTTCTCTTTCTTCCAAAATCAAGTAGTTGGGGGTTTCTTCTTACTTTTACCAATTTATATCCTTGACCCCTTTTTCTGTCTCTCGGTTCTGGCCTCCCATAGTCCTTGTTTATTCTTTCTTTCCTTGACTTATTCGTTTTATGATGTAGTGCCTTGGCTTGACTCGAGTTCGAGGTTCATTATGCTCGACTTTCTTTAACTAACATTCGTTTCTAAGTCTTTTATACACTTTCTTTCACTAGATCTTCCTTAGTCCTCTTTCTAAGTTTCTTTTATTCTCCTTTTCATGTTCTTCTTTAATCTATCTCTAAGTTATTCACCTAGGTTTTGTCTCTAACCCTAATTTTCTAGTCTTAATCTTATACTAATCCTGATCAGTCATTTGGAGCTATTAACCTATGGTTCATTATGACATTATCGCTTTTTAAAGTTATAGTTTTCTAGTGATGTGTTATACTTGTCTGCTTTTAAAGCTCTATTCCTAATCAGCCTATACTTAGTTCACCAACTGAACTAAGTCTCTCTTTCTTCTAAGCCTTTATTCTTCTTTTATTAGCCTAGGATCTTCTTTTACCTAGGGTTTTTTATGCTTTCTTTCTTTATTAAGAAAGCCTCAGCACTACATCACGACATTTCTTTGTCCTTTGATTAAGGGTTCGCGTTCTTCTCCTTTCCTCTTCTTCTTTCCCACCAGTTCCATCTGATGATGACTTCACAATATCGAAGGAAATTCCCTTCGTGCCTTTCATTAGCACGAATGCAGACATTCCCTTTATTGCTGTGCATTACACTCTTTCTTCACTTGCTTTCTTCCCATTCAATTGTCGATATCATTTTGCATATCCTTTGGGGGTTTCCTTTCCCCCCTTGCTCTTATTATTCATCAATTAATAAGGGATTCACCACCCTTAATCCGTTTAGAAATGAAGGTTTACATCTTATCATTCCCCTTATTCCATTTCCACCATATTCATTTCCTTTCTCTTTTGTCCATTATCCTTTTTAACACGGGTATCCTATGGTCAAATAAGTAGTGACAGACGTACTACTCCTTGACCACTTGGATATGATCTCTTTTCATTCTTTCCTCTCATTGTCCACCTTGTCATCTTTGCCCCATTTCTCCTCATCGTTTCCCAAGAATGGCTTCTCTCTTGTGCTCTTTCCCTTTTTCCCTTTACTCTTCCTTTTTGCTATCCTTAAATCCTTTAGAGTCTTCCTCTTATCAATCCTTTCACATCCTCATGTGACCTTCCCATATCTCACATCTTGGGATCTTGGGCTCGCTCTTTCTCTTCTAATCTTCTTGGATGCTTCTCCTCGATTGATTTCAGACAAACTCTCTTTCGTTCGCCAATACTCCCCTTTCTTTCACCACTTACACACCACTGTGTAAGTATAAAAGAAGTTAGCTAGCCCTTGCTGCCACTTCTCTCACTTCATGCTCACTCCTCGGAGCATCATCCAGGCAATCTGTAGGCTTATCCCACCAGACTTGCCAACTTGTGGGCTCTTCGGTAATCGCTTCTCTTCATCTCCATTTAATGCTTTGTGAGGTCCTCCTCGATTCTTCATTTAATTGCTTGAATGCTTCATCTCATGTCCTGAGGTTTTTGGTCAATCACATCTTCCGTGACTGACTCCTTCGTTTTCTTCATTCTAACCTAACTCTCTCTCCTAGGCTACACACCAGTGGTGTAGAAAATGAGAGAAGTGAAGTTAGCGTTCATGCACGTTATACCCATCTTGTCCTCGTTCTAGTCGCATCATTTCCTCCCAAGTCTTACACGTCACTAGTGTAAAGAATGGGGAAATGCATCTAGTTTACGCTTGACACTCGCTGCTTTACTAGCGAGTCTCGATGTTCACAACTCCAAAGATTGAACATCGAAGATTGTGGGCATCGAACCAGTTTCCACCAGTAAGCCTCTAACTAGGCTTCGTTGAAAGACTGGATGAGACATCATCTATCTCGTCACCTAAAGGGAAATACCATCCCTTGCACAAATCGGCTATCAAGTAGAAGGAACATTAAAAGTTGAAGATTTGAGTTTGGGGAGTTTCTTGAAAAGCGTGCCTTGCTTGCACGAATCTCGAGTAAAAAGGTTGTCGTGATATCTTCTCACTTAAGACCACACTCGAGAACTCTATTTGGTGGCTTGCTACTAAAGAAGGGGTTCTAAGAGTAGGTATGATCATTTATGATGCTTTCGAGCAACTACATACTCGAATACTAGAGTTCTAAACCTATTTAATCCACTGGCTTCAAAAACATTTGAAAACTCTTTAAAAATATTTTATAGCTTTTGAAAATAGTCAGAATCTTTTAAATACTCTGATACCAATCAAATTGTCACGCCCCGACCCGCCCCGGGTGGACCACGTGGCAACCGTCGCGCTACCTCAAAGTACGTGTCTGCAGCCACGCATCTGAGGCACCGCAAGGCATTGAAATGGATATCATCGTTGCAAAACAACTAAAACTTTAATTAAAAATCTTTTAATAAAATAATAAACATTAAAGTAGTACCAGTGAATTAATTTAAAGGAATACCTATGCAACGGAAACTACTAAGCCTAAGCCACCGACGCCTCCTAGTGAGCCTCCATTCTATTTGTTGTCTCCGTACGCGAAGCTGCATCCATCCAAATTGGATATAGGTGAGTGACAGAGGTTCAATGAATCTCCATCAAGGTAAGGGATAACAGGGTAACCGAAAATATAATCAAATAAAATAATTAAAGTAAATAAAATAAATTTTGTTTTCAAAACCTCTTTTGAAATTCTCCCAAGGAGAATTAAATTTAAAACCTTTAAAATAATTAAATACTCATGGACTGGCACCTAATACACTGAAGGCACGACTGGCCGGTCGTATGCCTTACTGCACTGAGGGCTATTTCTTTTCTCTTCATATTCATTTTCTCTTTATCTCATACACTAGCCCGTTCCCTCGGTGGTGCCTCACTGTGGTGGAACACAGTGAACTGGAGCTTTGGTGACTTTCCCTATGCGCCTCTCCCAACCAGGCTCGACTCACCGTTCCCCTCGATAGGTGGTCCATGGCTGAGTATCATGCATGCTCTCAAACTCGGTCCACGCTCCCGCAAATTGGGGCCCCGAGGAATCCCACTCAATCACTCTTCTTCCAGGGGCATCGTACCCCAATAATAATAATAATAATAATAATAATAATAATATTCCTTTATAAATATTAAAAACATTTAAACACACACAAGCTTTTATATTTTTAAAATCATCCCATCCCCTAAGTGGGCGTATCACAAAATAAAAAGTGTGTGTCGTGGATTACCCTTATCCCAAAACAGTTGTAAAACCTTTTTAAAACAAGTTATATTTTTAAAACATTTTGCCCTAGTGGCTAAGCACTGAAATCTAAGCCACTCACAGTATTGGGAGAATCGTATACTCCCAAGCGGTCCATGTAGCTCAACCTCCGGAGCATCACCACACTCGATTCAACCGGAGCCCTAGTACACGGAAATATACGTTAGCATTCATAATTAAATTTATGAATGCACCTACGAGGCTCTAGAATGACCTAAGATGATGTTTGAATATGGTTCGGAAGGCTCGAAAGTGTTTTGGATCGATTTGGGGTCAATTAGGGTTTCGGGAGGTAAAATGACCATTTTACCCCCAAAGGGCAAGAACGGCGCCGGATCTAAATTGAACCGGCGTCGGTTTTCTTCGACCCAAAGGTCGGCAACCGACAAGCAGAAACGGCGCCGTTTCTGAACAGATCCGACGCCGGTTCTGTTCTGGGTTTCAACCCGAAATTTCTTCAATTTTCCTCTTAATTCGAAAACCGACGCAATCGTTCACCAATTTGGCTAAAATTTCAGATGCATGTACCTTAATGCATCCACGACACGTTTACCGAAAGAAAAAAAAGAATCACAGACTCAAAGTTCCTAGATCTCGAATCTAAACTAAAAATTTAACTAAAAGCTAAACCTAACTTTGAACTTGGATCTCTCCTAAACCAATGCATGGAAAAGTGTGCAAACTTAGAAAAACGTAGATCGAGGAGTTAAGAACAACTCACCAAGATCTCGCCTCGAACTTGCAGTCGGTTTGTCCGGATCTGCCAATTGTCCAAAATGCCTCCGTTTGGCTCCAGAGAGAAAAAGAAAAGAAAATGAAAGAAAAAGAAAAAGAGAAATGAAGAAAAGTTTCGGCTCACCCCTATTTATAGAGGAGCCCGACACCGGGTCTACTCGGGCCCCGGGTCAAACTTTTTCCCTTTTTCAACTTTCTTTCATTTTCACCCGTTGACTAAATCCTTTGCTTCCTTGTGCCAACGGGGCCCATAATAAATTTCTAGGGACTTATTTGGAGGTCTTTTTGGCATTTACTAATTTCCATGCACAGTTAATTACTTTATCTTCCAACTCCGTCTTATCCTAATTTGAACTTCTCTTCTTAATTAGACACATCCGGACCGACATATTATTTAATTGATACGCCATCTTACACTATTCCGTTCGTACGAAAAAGTCATGCTAGGTCCGGGTGTGTCAGCTTGTGAATCTAGAAAATTAGAAAAGTTATGGGAAAATTCTTGAATTTGAGATTTAGGTCAAATTTGGATTCAAGGAAAATCAGGATTGAGATATGTGGTTTGTGGAAGTCCAATGAACAAGAAAATGTGATTGAACTAGCTTAAAAAGAAAAATTGGAAATCTTACCTCATAGTGCCGAATTCACCAAGAAAGTATGACATTGGGCTAGTTGATTGATTTAATGGAAATGTAGTTGAATTGGAAGTGAATGGATGCCGAAAATACTAAAGGAAAATATTATTATTTTCAATTTGCAAGATTTAATTAGTTTAATTATATTTTTGGAGTAGTTTAAGTGTAAATATGAAGATAGAAATTTTAGAGATGAACAAATACCAATTTGTTGAAATTAGGGATATTTACCAAAAACTTAAAGTAGAATTGCATGGGAAACTTATGAAATTGAATGGGATTTGATAAAGGAAGAATGTGTAAATTAGATGGGGAGAAATGGAGAAATTAAAAGTTTAGAAATTAGTCTTGCATTTCATGTATTCATGCATATTGGTTAGAAATTGTGTAATGTTAGTGATCCATACTTGAACATTGGAATATATCCAACATTCAATGTTGTGTATAGGCATTGCACAAATTATAGGAAAGCAAACTGCTGGCGAGGATCAAGAACCAATCAGTCTCCCAGAACAGTGAGTGGGATGACTAACTCAAAAATTGCTTTTATATTTGATTTAATAGTTTTGGATTTAATGCTTCTGTTTACTTGGATTTCTCAAATTAAAGTATTGATGAATGGTTTATGAGATTTTATAAAATCCTACTGTGTTAAGACAAAATTATTTCTTAATTTATGGAGTGAGAAAGGAACTTGTGTTTTGGAAAGTGTTGATGCTAATATTTCGTGTGATGAAATGATACTGTGGAAAAGCCATCTGGGTCGTAAGCTTGTTACTTGCGGCAGCCTCACGAGGGGAATTTATCGTTACTGCAGTAACTAAGTAGCTCGCGGATCGCCTTTTGAGGGACACGGGTGATTGTAGTTTAGCCTTGGATGGGAGGCGCGGAGGGTAACCCATAAGGCATTTGTGAGTTCATTTTGCGGCACTGCCGGGCAGGATGGAACTCAGTCACCCAGTGTCGACCCCAGGCCAAGGCAACAGCTTGGGTAGAGAAATTGACAAACAGTATCTTTGACCCATGGGCCTACTCTCTAGAAATATCCTTTCCTAGTGGTTCCTTTAGATCATTTTGAATAGTTGAATTATTAAAGTATTTGAATTCATTCTTATTTATGGTGCACTTTAATATTTCTATAAATATTTTTTTATTGGTTATCCACTCACTGAGTACATAGTACTCATCCCTGTTTTTAATAAAACCATTTTCAGGCAGTAGATGTTCTCCGCGTTGTTAGGAGGGTTGCGGTGGCATAAGAGTCCCATACCTAGGAAGAGTTTGAACAGAGGTGAAAAAGTCAACTTTTGTATTATTTTTCAAAAATTCGTGTAGGACCCATTGAGTAAGTAAATGTCGGTTTAAATAGCTATTTCACCAATTTAGTGTGTCTAAAATATTTTGAAACTGTTACCGTATTTTTCTGAATTCCGTAGCTTGGTTTAAAAATTCACGGAAAAATATGTCGAATATCTAATGGCATTTTCGTAAATATCTTGAAGTTTTGGTGTCTTGTGTTTACATGAATTTTTATGCCACAACAGTTTGATATTTGACCTGTTTTGATTTGTCTGCAAGTTAGTTAAATGATCTAACTATTGAACTGGATGAAAATTGTATAAGAGAAAAATAAAAAAATGACCGTTTTAGCCTTGCAACCCTTAAGGTGTATTCTAACCTAATAGAATACATTTCGAGAGTTGCGGCTATTGTTACGTGCTCGATCATGGTGTCGGGGCGTGACATGTACAACAACTTCATTGAAAGGAAAATTAAAATTATCGATTCAAAGTTCATAAATTTCAAATATAATATGACACATCCAGACCTAAGCGGACTTGTCCGTACAACTGGAATAGTGTAAGACGGCATGTTAAGTCAACAATACGTCAGTTCGGATGTGTCTAATTAAGAAGAGAAGTTAAGCTTAAGATAAAATGGAGTTGGAAGATGAGACAAGTGACCATGCATGGAAGCAAGAATTAGACTTCGTCAAGTCCATAGCCAATGGATTGGATATCCATTGGTGAATTGGTCAGTGGATTAGGCCAAGAATCGAAATTATGAGAGCTTACAAAGAGAGGAAAATGTTTAGCCCGGGGTTCGAGTAGACCCGATGTCGAACTTACCTATAAATAGGGGGAGATTACCTCTCTCCCTCTCATTTTTCTTCTCCCTCTCTTCCTCTCCTTTCATTTGCTCTCTCGGAGCAATTTTGGACTTTTGGCCGATCCGGATAATCTGACTAAAGGATCAAGGTGAGATCTTGGTATGTTATTGTACTCACCTTAATCTACATTCCATTACGTTTTCACACATTTCCATGCATTGGTCTAGGAGAGATCCAAGCTTAAAGATAGTTTAGCTTTTTAGTTAAATTTCTAGCTTAGATTTGAGATCTAGGAACTTTGAGCTTGTGATTCTCGTTTCTGCTTTGGTAAACGCGTCATGGGAGGTGTGAGGAACGTGCATCTCGAATTTCAAGTTAAACGACGAACCGAGGGGCTCGAAAATTGAGGAGAAGCCTCAGTTCCCGAGGCAAAAGACCAGTTATTATGCAGGAGTGGCTGTTTTAGCCAAGTTGCGCGTGGGAGTGGCCCTTCTCATATGGTGGGCCCACGGGTCCCAGGGGCATTTTGGTAATTTTTATCAAGTGTCCAATTTTGACACCGGAACCTCTCAGACACTTTTCTAAGCCCCGAAACACTTCCAAACACTCTCTTACGTCATGCTAGAGCCTCATAGGTGCATTCATACTTTGATTATGAATGCTAACGTATTTCTGTGTATTAAGGCTCCGGTGATCGAATGCTGCGACGCTCCGGAGATTGAGTTACGTGGATCGCTTAGGAGTATACGAACCTCCCAATACTATGAGTGGCTTAGTTTTCTTTGTTTAGCCACTGGGCATAAAGGTTTTAAAAACGTAAATGATTTTCAAAAGTTTTGGGATACGGAGAATCCACACACATACAGTTGCTTGGTGATATACCCACGTACAAAGTGGGATGTTTTCAAAGAAAAGAATAAAAACCTATGTGTGTGTGTTTATATTTATAGTTGTATTTTTTAAATATATATATGTTTTATATATGTATCTATATGGATGGGATGAGAGAAGAGCGACTGAGTGGGTTCTTAGCGCTTCGATATAAGGGAACGTTGACCGAGTCTGACAGGCATGCATGAGATGCAGCCGTGGACAACCTATCGAGGGGCACAGTGAGCGAAGACCCTGGGAGAGGCACGGGGGATAACTAGCCAAGGCTCGAGGTATCTGTGTTCCACCACAGTGAATGGCACCACCGAGGGAACGAGCTAGAGAAAAATAGAAAAGAGAAAATGTTTTAAAAAGAAAAGAGATAGCCCTCGGTGTAGTGAGGCATAATATGACCGACGGTTTAAGCCTTCAGTACATTAGATGCCAACGCATTTTAGATATGTATATATATATATATATTTATTTAAAGTGTTTTAAAAGAGAGTTCTCGGCTAGAGAACCATAAAGAGATTTTAAAAGAAAAATATTTATTTTTTTTTATGTTTGGATTTCCCTTGTTTTCCCTAACCCCGATGGAGATTTATCGAACCTCTGTCACTCACCTGTATCCAATGTGGATGAAAGCAGATCTGCGTACGAGGATAGCAGATAGATTAGAGGCTCACTAGGAGACTTAGGTGGCCTGGGCTTAGTAGTTTCCGCTGTGTAGGTATTCTTTTAAATTAATCCACTGGTACACCTTTTAAAGTTAATTATTTTATTATATGATTTCTAATAAAATTTTAGTATTGTTTTGCAGCAATGGTATCCATTCATGCCTTGTGGTGCCTCAGATTAGTGGTTATAGACACGTACTTCGAGGTAGCAAGGCGGTTGCCACGTGGTCTGCTCAAATGGGTCAGGGCATGACAACTTCAATGGTATCAAAGCGATTAAATGATTCTGACTGTTTTCAAAAGCTATAAAATATTTTTAAAGAGTTTTCAAACATTTTTAAATGTTTTCTAGGCCAGTGGATTAGATAGGTTTAAAACTCCAGAGTTTGAGCATGTAATTCCTCGAAAGCGTCGTAAATACCTAAACCTACTCTTAGAATACCTTTCTTAGTAGTAAGCCACCAAATAGAGTTCTCGAGTGTGGTTTTTAGGTGAGATGACACCACGACCACCTTTTCTTGAGATTCGTGGAAGCAAAGCATGCTTTCCGAGAAGTTTCCCAAAACCAATTCTTCAGCTTATAATGTCCTTTCTACTCGATAACCAAACTGAACAAGGGATGGTAAATCCCTTGACATGACGAGATAGACGATATCTCATCCAACCCTCTAAGATAGCCTAATAAGAGGCTTACCAATAAAGAAAACTCATTCAATGTCTAACCTTTGAGGTTGTAGACATCGAGACTCGCTAGTAAGAAGCGAGTTTGACGTTTAACTCAACCCAGATACGGTTTCCCCCATTCTTTACACTACTGACATGTAAGACTTGGGAGGAAGTGAAGCGGCTAGAGTGAGGCGAGGACCCAAGATGGACTCGACATGCACGATGACTAACCCCACTTCTCTCGCTCTCTACACCATTGGTGTGTAGCTTAGGAGAGAGGGTTGGGTTAGGATGAAAGGAAATCGAAGAGATCGATCACGGAGGGTGAGGTTGACCAAAACCTAAGGATGTGAGATAAGGTGTCTGAGAAAACGGATTAAAGATCGAGGAGGAGCCCACGTGGGGCAACAAAACTCTTGATGGCTAGGGTTCGATGAGTGCTGCAGTGCACTGGCAGTCGAATGCCTAGGCCTTGGGGTAGCGTACGAGGTGGTTGGGCTCGACCCAACACCGAAGTAAACCTAGTGGGATGAGCCCATAGGTTGGCAAGTATGGTGGGATGAGCCCACAGATTGCTTGGATAATGCTCCTAGGAGTGGGCAGAAGGTGAGAGAAGTTGCAGCAAAAACTAGCTGACTTTTCTTGTTCTTACACCGTAGGGTGTAAGGGGTGAAAGAAAGGGGGTATTGGTGGATAAAGGAGAGGTCACCTGGAGTCAATTAAAGAGAAGCATCCAAGGAAATTAAAAATGATCGAGTGAGCCTAAGGTCACGAGAGGTGAAATAAGGGAGAGTTATTCGAGGATGTGGTAAGTATTGATAAGAGAAAACCCTAAAGGACTCGAGGATGGCAGAAAGGAAGAGTAAGGAAAGAGGAATAAGAGAGAGGCCATTCTTGGGAAACGATAAGGAGGTATACGGCAAGGATGACAAAACGGAGAAAGAGAAAAGAATGAAAATTGTCACGCCCCGACCCGCCTGGGCCGGCCACGTGGCAACCGCCGCGCTACCTCGAAGTACGTGTCTGCAGCCACGCGTCCGAGGCACCGCAAGGCATTGAAATGGATATCATCGCTACAAAACAAAACTAAAATTTCAATTAGAAATCATTTAATAAAATAATAAATCTTAAAACGTGCACCAGTGGATTAATCTGAAAGAAATACCTAGGGAACAGAACACTACTAAACCTAAACCACCGATGTCTCCTAGTGAGCCTCCTTTCTATAGCTGACTCTGCACGCGAATCTGCATCCATCCACATTGGATACAGGTGAGTGACAGAGGTTCTATGAATGTCCATCAGGGTTATGGAAAATAGGAAAATCCAAAATAAAATAATAATAACATATATATATATTTCTTTTGAAAACTCTTTTAAAAACTCTTTAATAAATAAATATATAAATCTCAAATGGGCTGGCATCTCTATCATACTGGAGGCACGACCCGTCGGTCGCCTTACGCCTCACTGCACCGAGGGCTATCTCTTTTCTCATTTATAATTATTTTCTCTTTTCTATCTCTCTAGCCCTTTCCCTCGGTGGTGCCTCGTTGTGGTGGAACACAGCGAACTGGAGCCCTGGCAAGTTTCCCTACGCGCCTCTCCCAACCAGGCTCGACTCACCGTTCTCCTCGATAGGCGGTCCACGGCTGAGTATCATGCATGCTCTCAAATTCGATCCATGCTCCCTCAAATCGGAGCTTCGAGGAACCCTCTCAATCACTCATCTCCCAAGGGCATCGTACCCTCAATAATCATGATAATAATATTTGAAAAATTATATATACATATAAAACATTTGTAATTAGAACATATAAATCACACACACATAAGTTAATATTTCTTTCTAAAACATCCCACTCACTGTGTGGGTATATCACAAACAAGTGTGTGTGGGTGGATTTTCCGTATCCCAAAACCTTTTCGAAAACATTTATGTTTTAAAAACCATTTTAAAAACCTTTTTCCCCAATAGCTAAACAAAGAAGTCTAGGTCACTCACAGTGTTGGGAGATTCGTATACTCCCAAGCGCTCCATGTAGCTCAACCTCCGGAGCATCGCCCCATTCGATTCACCCGGAGCCCTAGTACATGGAAATACGTTAGCATTCATAATTAAATTTATGAATGCTCCTATGACGCTCTAACATGACCTAAGACTGGGCTTGAATGTTATTCAGGGCTTAGAAAATATCTAAATAGGGACTCGATCGGCCAGTTTCTCGGCCGGTCTCTCCCTCTATTTTTGCACTCGTTTCTCCTCCTTTTGATGAACAAACTTAGAGAGATGATCCTCATGGCATCCACGACAGATACGCCGAGGTAGAAGCGAGAAACACCGGTCCAATTTTCTCGTAGACCGAGATTTAGCTCAAATTGACTATATCTCCGATTTATTCACACCCGGTGCACAAAAATGTGTAAAAATGGAACATGACGTAGATTAAGGTGAGTACTATAACCTACTAAAAACTCACCTTAATCCACCGGCCTGAAATCCACTTATTTGAGTTTAAAGTTCTAATCCGGTTAAAAGCTGAAAACTGTGATCTAGGCTAAATCGATGCATGGATGTGCGTGCAAACTTAACATAACGTAGATCGAGGTGAGAAGAACAACATACTGGAAACTCACCTTGATCTAATGGCCGGACTTTCCCGATTTGCCAATTGTCCAAAATGCCTCCGGTCGGCTCCAGAGAGAAAAGAAGAAAAAGAAAGAAAAGAAAAGAAAAAAGAAAAAAAATTGAAGAAAGCTTCAGCCCCCCTCCCCTAATTATAGGGGAGCCCGACGCCGGGTCCACTCGGGCCCCGGATCAAACTTTTTCCCCTTTTTCAACTTTCTTCCATTTTTACCCGTTAGCTAAATCCTTTGATTTCTTGTGCCAACGGGGCCCATAATAAATTTCTAGGGACTTAATTGGAGGTCTTTTTGGCATTTACTAATTTTTATGCACGGTTAATTACTTTATCTTCCAACTCCGTCTTATCCTAATTTAAACTTCTCTTCTTAATTAGACACATCCGGACCGACATATTGTTTAATTAATACGCCATCTTACACTATTCCGTTCGTACCAAAAGTTGTGCTAGGTCCGGGTGTGTCAACTCTCCCCTTCTTCTAAAAATTTCGTCCTCGAAATTAAATAAGGTAGCTTGGGGAGATTTGGCTTCCATTCGAAGCCCTCCTTTCATTTTCGAATAGGGTTCGCATCACTATTCGCCGTTAAGGTTCACCACGCTTCCGCAGCACACTCTGATCATTCTCTTTCTCAAGAGTGGTTTCCTCACTCTTCCACTCTTGAGTTTGAACCTCATATTTTCCTTAATATAGCCTACCCTTACCTATTCATGGGTTAGGCTTTCTTCACTCCATTCGTGTTTACTCGATCTTCTCACTTTGTTCTTGTCTCATCCTCCAAGTCTCTCTTGACGAGACGATCCTTTTGTTACCTCTGAGGTTCCACATTTCTTACTCTTCTCAGGAATTTCGTCTCCTTTTTCATTACCACTGCCTCTTGCTTTGAGGCTATTCTCCAGCGCATCCTTCGTCATTTCATGGTCTTGTATTCATCTTTGTAACCAAGTTATCAGGAAAAACCTTAGTTTAACTTCCTCGCCTTCACAGCGAGGATGCGGTGAGTTAATTGTCTTTCCCCCCCTACCTTGGTTCCGCTTCCTCATTTCGCCTCTGACTTCATTCTCTCTTTTCATGGCGTATGAGTCGAGCTCTTGTATACACTGGCCCACACTCGGCCGCATCATAACAGAGGAATCAGAGATCATACCCTCTCGGCTCTCACAATCTGACCCATTCTTTGACAGCCCATCACAATCACAAATAGGGCCCTCGGCCCATCATATCACATACAGGGCACATGGTCCATCACATCTCATCTCTCATCCTCTCTGGGATGGGGAACTCTGGGTGGTCTCATGCACACCCTAATCACACATTAAGTCGGTCCTCTCGAGTGGTCATCACAGAGATCCTCAAGATCTCGATCTCTGATCCTTTCTCACATAGGGACGCTTCACATGGCTCCCAAATCGTTCACACTTGAGCCTCGATCTCATACCCATCTATACCACTTTTCTTGCCTCTTAGGCATTCCTTAACTTTTATTTTCTTGAGGTACCCGCTTCAGGATGTACCGCGTATTTATCTTCCTTTTGACCTCTTTCCTTCACCTTAGCTTTAATGCTAATGGTTGATTTCTTTTCCTCCTTTCATTAACAGTACTATCTGGGGTTTCCTTATCCCCTTCTCTAACCTTTTCTTCCTTTCCATCCACCCACGTCCATTATGGGGTCCACATTTTCTTTTACTTCCCAACCAACGCGGATCAGCGCGTTTCATGCACGTTATACTTGTGTGGCACCTTTCGTAGCTTCTTTATCTTCATGCTTCTTCTTCTTATGGTTTCTCGTCCCTTTACTCGATTCTGCCCTTCTTTTAGGTCGGTTGCCACTTCTTGGCATCATCTGCAGTTCTTGAAATCTCCATATCCTTTATCCTTAAGGTCATCTCCGTATCCATTCTCTTTTCTATATTCCTTTACCTTGATTTACGTGATCTTTCACGTCTTCTCCAAGGTTTCCTTTACCTTGACTTCATTATTTCCCTCTCTTTGCTTTCTTCTTTGACTTCCTTCATCATCATCATCTTTATTCCTTTTTTCTTCTAACACCTTTGATTCTCTTGGGTGTTAGAATTCTTTTTCTACTGCTCATACTGGTTGTGCTCATAGAAATTCATGAGCTTGATTAATTCTTTCCTTATCCTCATACTCTTTCCTTTGAGTACTCGAGGTTTTCTCTCTTATCACCTTTTCTGTCTCAGTTCTCTCATCTCTTGCTTTTCACGTATGGGTTTCCTTTATTTCAGCCGTTCTTGGCTTTTGATGCCTTTGATTTCCCGCTATATCTCCTTTGTCTTTTGATACCATGGTTTATTTATCGTGGACAACACCTTTCTCTATCCTCCATTGCCTCACTATCTTGCCCACGCCAAGCTAATTCTATCTTAGCTTGGTTTGACTTCATCTCCCACATCCTTTCTTCACTTATAATTCTTTGGGGAGGTTATCCTCAAAGTTAGCTTACTCCCTTCCTTCTAAAAGATTTAACTTATCCTTTTTGTTCCTTGACTCCTCAACCTCGATTCCTTTATCTCACTTTACTTCTCTGATCTCATCCTCTCCTCTTTTTTTGGTTCCAACCATTATTCTGGTTTATACTTAATCACCTTTTTGTCTTCTCCAGTTTCAATTATCACCTTATTCATCCTTGTTTTATCCTTATTCCTTTTTTTGACTCTTACTTAGGTCAATCCACTTTCCTCATCAATTAGTTTGTAATCTCCTTATAATTCCCATCATGATCATCATTATTCTCATCCTTCGTTCGCTCTTGTTTGTATTACCGTGCTTTGGTATCCTTATTCCTTTATTTGTCCTTTTCCTCTTCCTTCCTTTATCTCATTACTTGTATAATCCCCATTCACTCGTTTTCTTTGAGTGCTCTTTCTCTTATATTTTCTCCAATTTTTCTTTCTATCCAACCTCTTTATTTCTTCTTTTATCATCTAAATAATCAGGGGTTTTCCTTTCCTTTCTTTTCCATCAATTCACACATTTAAGCCTTTTTGTTATCTTCTTCCACAATCACGTAGTCGGGGTTTTCCTCTTCCTTTAACCAATTCATATCCTTGACCCCCTTTTTACTCCTCAATTCTGGCCTCCAATAATCCTTGTTTATTCTTTCTTTTCCTTTGACTTATTCGTTTTAGGATGTAGTGCCTTGGCTTGTCTCGAGTTCGGGGTTCATTATGCTCGACTCTCTTTAACTAACATCTGTTTCTAAGTCTTTTATTCACTTTCCTTCACTAGATCTTTCTTAGTCCTCTTTCTAAGTTTCTTTTATTCCCCTTTTCATGTTCTTCTTTAATCTATCTCTAAGTTATTCACCTAGGCTTTGTTTGTAACCCTAATTTCCTAGTCTTATTCTATTACTAATTCTATCTAGGCATTTGGAGTTATCAACCTATGGTTCATTATGAAATTATCACTATTTAAGGTTATAGTTTTCTAGTGATAGGTTATACTTTTCTTCTATTAAGGCTCTATTCCTAATCGGCCTATACTTAGTTCATCAACTGAACTAAGTCTTTCTTTCTTCTAAGCCTTGTTATTCTTTTATTAGCCTAGGATCTTCTTTTACCTAGGGTCCTTATGCTTTCTTTCCTCATTAAGAAAGCCTCCGTACTACATCACGACATTTCTTTATCCTTTGTTTAAGGGTTTGCTTTTCCTCTCTTTTCCTTTCTTCTTTCTCACCAGTTCCTTCTGGTGATGTTTTCATGATACTTGAGGAAAATTCTCTTTGTACCTTCCATTAGCACATATGCAGGCATTCTCATTATTGTCGTGGATCCCATTCTTTCCGCTTGCTTACTTCCCATTAATTTCCTCAAGGTCATCTCTTATTATCCTTTGGAGGTCTCCTCATCTTTACTCTCTTTATCCCCCAATAGTGAAGGTTTCATCATTTTTAATCTCTTAGGAATGGAGGTTTACAACTTATCTTTCTCTTTATTCCATTTCCTCCATCTTCATTTCCTTTCTCTTCTTTCTCCAATATCCTTTTTAACATTGGTATCCAATGGTCAAACAAGTAGTAATGGACATACTACTCCTTGACCACTTGGATGTGATCTCTTTTCATTCTCTCCTCATTGTCCATTTTATCATTCTTGCCTTATTCCCCCTCATCGTTTTCCAAGAATGGCTTCTCTCTTGTTCTTCCTTCCTTACTCTTCCTTCTTGTCATCCTTGAATCCTTTAGGGCGCGTTTGGTTCAAGGTATCTTAGATTACCAGAGTTATGTGATTACCAGGTTATAGCATAACCTAATGCATATTCCCGGAATGTGCATAATTTCTGTTTGGTTGAGATTTCCGGAATATAAGATTAATCTGTTTGGTTGAGGGGTATATTTTCTGTTGAAATGGATAGTTTACTATAATGCCCTCAACTCAACACTTAACCTTATTTCTTGCTTGTTTAAATGTCTAGTACAATTGTTACAAGTTTGTTCAATTTAATAATTAAACATGACTAAAATAAAAATTATTTAAGCAATATACTTAACAAAATATTATATAATTAATATTTTAAAATAATTATATAAAATGTTCATCCTTACAAAAAAATATATTTTAATTAATCAAATTAACCAAAACTTAACAAACAATAAGCTAATATAAATTTTCTATAAAAAAAAAGCTAATTTAAATAATTTTTCTTAGAGAACTTCGAATATTCTTCCCACTAATTTTGTTCAAATTAAAATTCAAAACTACTTCTAATATCCCTACTTCTAATATCCAAGCTCTGCCATATAATTTAAAAATTTTAAGAAAGATTTGATAGCACATTGAAAACGAAGTTGAGAGAAGAGAACAAAAACAGAAAAAGTAGCAGAAAAACTACCACCAAATTCTATTGCTGTGTTTCCAAGTCAATGTGTACTTCTAGAGGAGCAAGGGCTGAGGACTCTACAAAATGAAGGTTAGGATCACTAGCAAGCTTCCTGGCAAGGTACAGGAAGGCTTCTCAAAGTATTAATTGCTATTGGCAAATATTTCATAGTACTGCAGATTCTTCTTCCTGTGGAAAGTCACCTACTTTGCCTTAACCTACATGTTCTTCACATCAACCTTGTTCCCACAGAGAACAATAGGAATATTCTCACACACAATATTACACATAATAAAATAGACACAATTAATAAGATAACTTCTTCATATAATATATAAGTAAGCTACAAATTGTTCAACTTGTTTCCATCATTACCAATGGCAGCCTAAACCCAACTTAATTTGTAATGGCAGCCATTTCCCAAAAAACATCAATGGCAGCCCCAATATCCACAAAAAGAATGCAACCTAAACCTAACTAAGTTTGCAATTGCAGCCACTTTCCAAAAAACATCAATGGCAGCCCCACTATCCACAAAATGAATGTTTAAAGCAACTACACATTCATAAAATTAGCTACCAACTACATATTCACAAAATCAGCTAGTAATTAGGCAATTACGCATCACTTTCTAACCATAAGCTAGCTTAAATCTACCATAGCAGCTACCTACACATCATCTGCATCATCTACATGCTGGAAATCAAAGCTTGGTCGGTATGGATTTGCCTCACCCAATTGTTTCACCACATAATCCCTCCTAAAATCTTTAGGCAATGCAAAGAATGTGTCAATCTTGTGAGTATCCTTCAGAATATGCTCACCAGCATCCATTACGTCTTGCTTTGAAAATCCAGGTAGTTGCATGATCTCTTGAAAGATCATCATCCTTCTATCAGTGCCCTCAGATTCTTTCTCGAAGTAGTTTGCTATGCCTTTGATTTGCTCAGTTGAATCTTTATAGGCACCTACATATTCATGGATCTCTGCCACCAAGTCAACTAGTCCATCATCACTTTTGGTCCTTTTTCTACTTGTGACTGGTTTTCTGCTAGGGGCAGTGCTGGTGGGGTGGAAAGCAGATGCATCAGGTATCTCAGTATCATCTTTTCTTGATTCATTCTGGTCAGCTTCTTCTTCTGGAATTTGCTCTTGTCCAGCCACCTCCTCAACATCATCAAAATCATCATAGTCATCGTCTTCTTCATCTATTTCCTCCACTGCATCAGCTGGGGTTTCTGCAGCATCCCCTGTTGCATGATCTTTCCCCCACACATTCATCAAGACATCGTAATAGGGGAACTCTTTGTTCCTTAAACCAGATGCATACTTATGACTCTACAAAAAAAAAGTAGTGTTAATGATAGGAATTATCAAATAATAAAACAGAAATAAATTAACACAAAGAAATTAATTTAAATTATTTAAATTTTCACTTAACTTTAAGCCATTCGTCAAAAACATCCTTGCTAGCAGTGACACACTTTTCAACATCATTCCAGCCAAATCCACTAGTATTTTTGAGCATCTCTTGAATGGCGTGGAATTGTCTCTTCAACAGTTTATACCGAGACTCAATGTGGGGGGAAGCCTTAAGATTTGATGTTGGAATTTTCTTTTCTAACAACATCTCTAAGTGCTGGATGTATCCAGACTTGAACCCATTTTCTACCTTCCAAGCTGGATCATCTGCCATATCCAGCAGACATTCAATAAGTGCTGCATCCTCTTTTTTTGTCCATTGCCTCTTAGTGGCATAACTCTTTCTTTTAGCCCTCCTCTTACTTGAACCTTGTGAAGGTTGTTGTTCATTCCCTTGTGGAGTTGCTTTTTGTTGGACTCGTGCAACTCTTTCTCCCTTGCTTTTTGCTACTTGCTGCCTCTTCTTACTCTTTCCGTCCATTGCTGCAACTAAAACAAGGTAACAAGAAGATACAAACAAACAAGCAGAATATTTAAATAGCAAAGTTTTATCAATAAGGCAAATATGTGACACATCAACAAGAAATACATTGTTATTCAATTATAAATTAACATACATTTCTAATGCATAATGGCCAAAAACAGTATGGCCAAAGTGTTCATCAAATGACATTACAATAATTAATGCTTAAAACATAACATGGCAGTACCTTCTTACTAATATCATACAATAAATTGTTCTTCAAATAAATAAAATACAACATAGCCTTTTGTCCATCAAATTTAAGATACAAAATGAACTTCAATGCCATGATTCTTGCCAGCTGGTGAACATTTCATTCGCAAGCTTATCCCTCCATTCTGTCCAAGCAGGACTAGTCTCAGAATGCCTTATCAATTCATCCTCATCCTCATCATCAACATTTTGACTATCAATGGTCTCAACTTGACCAACCTCACTCTCTATAGGGTCAATTGACATTTCTGACCTAATGAAATTATGAATAATGCAGCAAGCAGAAATAATCCTACATTGAATCTTAACAGGATAAAATGACTTATCTCTTAAAATAGCCCATCTAGCCTTTAATATGCCAAAACACCTCTCAATGCAATTTCTTGCTTTAGAGTGCTTCATATTGAAGTATTCCTTGGCTGTTGTAGGTTGGTAACCTTGCCTCCAATCATTCAAACGGTACCTTTGACCTCTATATGGTGCCAAAAATCCATCCCCATTTGTGTATCCCGCATCACACAAATAGTAATTGCCTATATATATATATATTCCAATTCAACATTCATTAATGAAGAAGCCTAAAACATGTTAATTTCTAACCTATGCAATTTATTATGATGAAATTTTTAATAAATTACCTTGGGGAACCTTTAAACCATTCCTTCTACTAATGGCATCCCTTAAAACTCTACCATCTGCAGTAGATCCTTCCCAACCTGGTAGGACATAGTTGAATTGCAATTCTGGTGTGCAAACACCCAAGACATTTGTGGCAATTTCACCTTTCCTAGTTCGGTACCTAGGTCTATCAACTGTTTCCACATTGACTTTTATATATGTGCCATCTAATGCACCCAAGCAACCCTAAATCCCAAAGCAATATAAGAAGTTGTTAACAATTGATCAAGTTTATGTTTAAACAAAAAAGTTTATGTAATTTAATTATAAGTTAAGTTTAAGATACCTTAAACCACTTCCACCTCTCATCTGTTGAGTCATCTGGTATAGGTTCCGGCTTTTTAAGCATTATGTTGTGCAGTCTCAAAACAGAGTTCAAAACAACATGGAATTGTCTACTCACAGTCTCACCAGACCTTGCTGTTTGGCGTTTAAGTACTCTATTCTTTATATTATGCGAAATTATATGAAGAAAGGAGATCACCATTTCATCAATTGTCATATTCCTAGTATCTTTTAACTTCCTATGAGACCTTATCAAATAACAGAGTTTTGTTAAAGCTCTCCTATCCATCCTACAATTATCAACACACTGCCTATCGCTTTTAAAAACCATTTGATGCAAATTCAGTGACCTAATATTATGTCTATATTCTCTCTAATCAGCATATATAATGCTCCTTCGAAGCCTTATTCTCCTTCTCCTAATTACTAAGACTAAGGCAATAAACATAAGCATATTAAACATGCTTTCCATCATCTTCATGTGCAAAATAAGGATAGTGACCAATCTCATCTTTTGTCTTAGTGGCAGTCGAGCCATAACACCCTATAAGAATGAAAAATCTAATAATTAAATTAAGAATGGCATTTTAACATAAAAGAATAAACAGAAATCATTCTACCGACTATAACATATTATTGAAAACAGATTTGGTGTCATAATAGACAGCTTAAAAACGATGGCTTCAAAACACGACTTCATGAATTGAACAAGAATCATTACCGGTCTACTACTCTACTTAGAAAAAATGATGAATAATAGGAAAAGCTCTCTACAAGAAAAAGAAGAAATACAAGGAACTTTCCAACTAGACTTTGTTGACAAAGAGTCAATAATATAAATCTATACATTATTCCTTAGCAGTGGCTAGTTCACATATTGAAGAGTTATTACACAGATCAAACTAAGAATAATAATATGTAATCTTAACAACAAAAAATAATTAACCTATAACACATTAGCAGAGAATTTAAGGATGGTAAATTTAGCAATATGTATCCTGCCTTAAGTCTCAAATCAAAGAACTTTGGTTGATAAACCATAGCCTAAAAGATACATCATATTTTTAGATAGAAGTTAAAGGATCCAATACAGACATATAAAATGAGAAAATAGAAAAGATACTTACAGCACAAAGTAGAATAGGTATCCAAGAAATTCTTTGACGTAGCACAAAGTAGAATAAACAATCCAATGTACCAAGGGAGGACCAAAGAAGAAGCCAGTAATGAACCTTCAAAGAAGTAGTAATTGTTTAGCAAATACCTCCTTGAATTTCAAAGATATATTAACCATAAGTTTCATTGAACTATATTTTACTTTGTGAAATCTCAAGTAACTAATATTTAAGAGAATTTTTTATGTCATGTTACACGCTTAATGCATTAATAAATTTGTTCAACACAATCTAAAAAGTTACACAAAAATTAGGCAACAAATAAACTCCTATAGACAACTCCACAAAACACACAAGCTACTACACAATTGATAAGAGAAAAGCTAACCCAAAAAAAAAAAAAGAAGAAGAAAGCAAATTAACAAAGGACCGTGAAGGAAGAAAAGATGGGAAAAGAAAAAATTAAAAACAAATAAAAATCAAAGGGAACAGGAGTTAGGAGAAAGGTCCACACTTCCCCTAAAACTCATAATGGAGCAGGGCCATACAGAGAATTCCAGGAAGCAATGAACCATTTTTCTACTCTAAGGTGCCCCTTTAATAGTCCTAGCAGAAAAAAATTTGCTGTTGAAAATCAGACAAGCTTGGATGTAGAAGGCAATTTAACCAATCTACTTTCCTCTGCCAAGTTTCCATGGAAGAGAACCCACTTTTCCTCTTTCTTTTTCTCTCCCACTTCTCATCTTTCTTTATTCACAAACTTTGACCACATTCTGGTCATCATACTCCAGTGTTCTTCTCTGTGACTTTCACTATTTAAAAATTGTTAAAACTTCAACTGTACAAATTTGTTTTATAAGGAAAACAAGACAAAATTTACCAGCATTTATTCTCTCAAATGAGGTTAGAGATAGACAACAGAAATGGCCAAGGGCATATTACTTGAATTTTCCATCAACTAAAGTGAAACCAACTTGAAATATATAAAATAGTAAAAAGGACGAGGCAGCAACTAAGAAAATATATGTCCTTATCACTCTTGACTTTCCCCACACATTCACATTTACATTTTCGTGTATAAGCTTTGGGATAATACCACAGATAAACAAATCACTATCACCATATTAAAGTCAACTTTTAAATGCAATAAACAATTATTAAGAACAGAACAATTCAAGTAGCTAGTTCAAGAGATAATGCTCCTTTTTGTCTTTGGGGTCGCTAAAATGATAACTTAAAAGTCTTCCATTAAACGAAGACTTAAAATCAAAGTTGGCAGGTTCATTCCCACCCTTGAATTAATGATGGCTTTTAGTTAAGATAGTCAAAAAGTGAATACTCTTCTTTTACAAAAGTATCAGTATTTTATACATTGTTGATAAGTAGAGACTACTGAATATATCTTCTCTTACAGAAGTATCTATATTCTTTTTGCATAAATTTCTTCTATATATTAAAGAACATGCATATGGTAAAGTAACAATATATTTGTTTTTGAGAAAAAATTCTAGACCTTGATCCAATTTGTAATATCTCCTGAAAACAAGAACCAGAGTGGACTGATTTGGAGGATGACGAGTGTACTTCAAGAGAAGGGTCTATATAACATAACGGGTTTGGATTATGATGCTGTCATATTTGATGAACCAGTGTTGGAACTTGGAAGAGATGCTTTCGGACTAAATAGGATGAGGTGGGTGAACCTGGCACTTTCACTTTTGAGATTACTAGCCAGTTGCCATCTCCTTTTGCCTTATGCAGAGACGGAATTACAATGGGGGCAATAGGGCAATTGCCCCTGGTTGTGAATCCCATTTTTTTGGTAGTATATTATGTAATTATTATAACTTCACTTTAATTTTATATTAGTATTAATTAAATATAATACAAGTAGTTCACCTTTTTTTGGGGTGGAAAGTCAACATAAAAAAAGTTCTAATGGCCATCTAATGGATATGTGGACAAGCTATCCCCTGCTGCTTTTTCTCATGATTAAATTATTGATGAAATATTTGATTGGTAATTGAGTTTGATATAAATTTTATCGGGGTGGAAATTTTATATATATTTTTTCACACTTTAATTAGTTTTATCAGATTTCAATGTATTAATGTGATGAATTAGAACTTTTATGTATATATACATATATATATATATTCATATGATAATGATAACTAAGAAAATGTACTATTCGTAATCTCGTCATTATATATATATATATATAGATATCCAATTTGTTTTTGTTTTACTTTCAGGTCTCAATGAAATTTAACAGCAACAATGATTCCACAGAACAGATGACGTTCAAAAATTTGTAGTCAGTTGAACCTCAAATAAACCCTAAACCCAAATCTGAAACTCTAATTTAGAAAACCCAAAGCTAAAACCCTAATTTAGAAAACCCAAATCCTAGCAGAATAGCAGAACATATCAACAATGACAAGCGAAAAAAGTAAGTTAAAACAACTATAATGAAAGAAGAAAAGATTAATAAACTTACAAACGCCTAAGCTTCAGAAAATTTATCGAAGCAAGAGAGGAAATCTTCTGGGTAATCAACAGAGATCTAGACACCAGAGAGACCAACCTTTAGCCAAAAGCAATGGCAAGCTCTTTGGGTTCAAGAGAAATCACAAGGTCAAGCTGTCTGGAGAGAACCCACGAGGAGAAAATTGAAGAGAGATAGAGAAAAGAAGAATTAGAGAGCTACAGTTGACAGAAAAGGAGTAGAATGGGGCTTTTTAGGTTTTTTTTTATGTTGTTAACGTTGTAATTAACAAAAGGACTTGAGGCTATTGCGGTCCAAATGAGCAAAATACTGAGGACAAAAGTGGCAAAATTTTTAGGATTACCCGGGTATCTCAGAATACCTAAGAGCTTGGTAGGTATGAGATTCCCGGGTATATGACCCAAAAGTTGATATATAAGGAATGTGACATTACCTCGGGTAAGTAATAGCCTGAAACCAAACACCGGAATCCTACATTCCGAAGGGCACATTACCGGGGTTATGACACATTACCCCCAACCAAACGCCCCCTTAGGGTTTTTTTTTCTCTTATCAGTCCTTTCACATCCTCATGTGATCTTTCCATATCCCACTTCTTGGGATCTTGGCTTACTCTTTTTCTTTCAATTTCCTTGGATGCTTCTCCTCGATTGACTCCAAACGAACTCTCTTTCGTCCCCCAATACCCCCCATTCTTTCACCACTTACACACCACTGTGTAAGTACAAAAGAAGTCAGCTAGTCCTTGCTGCAACTCCTCTCTCACCACTTGCCCACTTCCCGAAGCATTCTTCTAGTAATTTCTGCATCTCCACTATTTCCTCTTCGACTTTGGTATAAATTTGAGGGGTGCCATCCAATCGAAGTCCGCAAAATTCCTTATCCTTTCCTTTGAATGATATACCTCACCCTTTGAAAATTTTTCGGACTTCGTCGTCCGTGATCTCATATCTCTTTGTTTTTCTCACTCTAACCCAACTCTCTCTTCTAGGATACACACCAATGGTGTAGAAAACGAGAGAAGTGGAGTTAGCATTCACGCACATTAGGCCCCCACCTTGGCCCCTTACCTCGTTCTCGTCGCATCATTTCCTCCCAAGTCTTACACATCACTAGTGTAAAGAATGGGGAAATGCATCTAATTTACATTCAAACTCGCTACTTTACTAGCGAGTCTCGATGTTCACAACTTCAAAGATTGAACATCGAAGGTTGTGAGCATCAAGCCAGTTTCCACTGGTAAGCCTCTAACTAGGCTACCAAGGGAGAATAGACGAGATATCACCTATCTCGTCATCTCAAGGGAAACACCATCCCTTGCACCATTTAGCTATCGAGTAGAAGGAATATTAACAGCTGAAAATTTGAGTTTAGGGGTTTCTTGGAAAATGTGCCTTGCTTGCATGAATCTCGAGAAAGAAGGTGGTCGTGATGTCTTCTCACTTAAGACCACACTCAAGAACACTATTTGGTGGCTTGCTGCTAAAGAAAGGTATTCTAAGAGTAGGTATGATTATTTACGACGCTTTCGAGTAGCTACATACTCGAACACTGGAGTTCTAAACCTATTTAATCCACTGGCTTCCAAAAACATTTAAAAACTTTTAAACATTTTGAAAATATTTTATAGGTTTTGAAAATCGTCAGAATCTTTTAAATGCTCTGATACCAATCAAATTATCACGCCCCGACCTGCCCAAGCTGGCCACGTGGCAACCGCCGCGCTACTTCGAAGTATGTGTCTGCAGCCACGCATCAGAGGCACCGCAAGGCATTGAAATGGATATCATCGCTGCAAAACAAAACTAAAATTTTAATTAGAAATCATTTAATAAAATAATAAAACTTAAAACGTGTACCAGTGGATTAATTTGAAAGAAATACCTAGGCAACGGAAAACTACTAAACCTAAGCCACCGACGTCTCCTAGTGAACCTCCTTTCTATAGCTAACTCCGAACGCGAATCTGCATCCATCCACATTGGATATAGGTGAGTGACAAAGGTTTTATGAATCTCCATCAGGGTTAGGGAAAACAGGAAAATCCAAAATAAAATAATAATAACATATATATATATTTTTCTTTTGAAAACTCTTTTAAAAACTCTTTAATAAATAAATATATAAATCTCAAATGGGCTGGCATCTCTATCATACTGGAGGCACGACCCGTCGGTCGCCTTACGCCTCACTGCACCGAGGGCTATCTCTTTTCTCATTTATAATTATTTTCCCTTTTCTATCTCTCTAGCCCCTTCCCTCGGTTGTGCCTCGCTGTGGTGGAACACAGCGAACTGGAGCTCTGGCGAGTTTCCCTACTCGCCTCTCCCAACCAGGCTCAACTCACCGTGTCCCTCGATAGGCGGTCCACGACTAAGTATCATGCATGCTCTCAAATTCGGTCCACGCTCCCTCAAATCGAAGCTCCGAGGAACCCTCTCAATCACTCATCTACCAAGGGCATCGTACCCTCAATAATCATAATAATAATATTTGAAAAATTATATATACGTATAAAACATTTGTAATTAGAACATATAAATCACACACACATAAGTTTATATTTCTTTTTAAAACATCCCACTCACCGTGTGGGTATATCACAAACAAGTGTGTGTGGGTGGATTTCCCGTATCCCAAAACCTTTTCGAAAACATTTATGTTTTAAAAACCATTTTAAAAACCTGTTTCCCCAGTGGCTAAACAAAGAAGTCTAGGTCACTCACAGTATTGGGAGATTCGTATACTCCCAAGCGCTCCATGTAGCTCAACCTCCGGAGCATCGCCGCATTCGATTCACTCCGAGCCCTAGTACACGGAAATACGTTAGCATTCATAATTAAATTTATGAATGCTCCTACGAGGCTCTAACATGACCTAAGACTGGGCTTGAATGTGATTCAGGGCTTAGAAAAGTGTCCAGGAGGTACTAGGGTAAAAATTGGACACTTGGTGAAAAATTACAAAAATACCCCTGAGGGTCCATGGGCCGCCCACTCGGGCTGGGCCCGGCACTTAGAAAAGTGTCCGGGAGGTTTCGGGGCTAAAATCAGACTCTCGACGAAAAATTACCAAAATGCCTCCGGGGGCCGGTGGGCCCCACACGGGTTGGGTCAAGTTCTACTCAAAATTGGGCTCAAAAAGCCCACCTATGAGATATTTATACATTATAATGATATAATATATAAATATCTAAATATATTAATATAATATATAAATATCTTTTAATATAATAATATTATATTAAAAATATCTAAACAGGGACTCGATCGGCCAGTTTCTCGGCCGGTCTCTCCCCCGGTTTTCGCACTCGTTTCTCCTCCTTTTGATGAACAAACTTAGAGAGACGATCCTTATGGCATCCACGACGGATACGCAGAAGTAGAAACGAGAAACACTGGTCCAATTTTCCCGTAGATCGAGATTTAGCTCAAATTGACTAAATCTCCGATTTATTCACACCCGATGCACAAAAATACGAAAAAATGGAATATGACGTAAATTAAGGTGAGTACTATAACCTACTAAAAACTCACCTTAATCCACTGGCCCGAAATCCACTTATTTGAGTTTAAAGTTCTAATCCGGTTAAAATCTGAAAACTGAGATCTAGGCTAAACCGATGAATGGATGTGCGTGCAAACTTAACATAACGTAGATCGAGGTGAGAAGAACAACATACTGGAAACTCACCTTGATCTGATGGCCGGACTGTCCCGATTTGCCAATTGTTCAAAATGCCTCCGGTCGACTCTAGAGAGAAAAGAAGAAAAAGAAAGAAAAGAAAAAAAATTGGAGAAAGGTTCGGCCCCCCTCACCTATTTGTAGGGGAGCCCGATGCCGGGTCTACTCGGGCCCCGGATCAAACTTTTTCCCCTTTTTTAACTTTTTTCCATTTTTACCCGTTAGCTAAATCCTTTGATTTCTTGTGCCAACGGGGCCATAATAAATTTCTAGGGACTTAATTGGAGGTTTTTTTGGCATTTACTAATTTCCATGCACGGTTAATTACTTTATCTTCCAACTCCGTCTTATCCTAATTTAAACTTCTCTTCTTAATTAGATACATCCGGACCGGCATATTGTTTAATTAATACGCCATCTTACACTATTCCGTTCGTACCAAAAGTTGTGCTAGGTCCGGGTGTGTCAAAAGGAGATCACATCCATGTGATAAAGGAGCAGTACGTCCGTTACTACTTGTCTGACCATTGGATACCAATGTGAAGAGAAAAGAAATGAAGATGGAGGAAATGGAATGAAGAGAGAGATAAGCTAGGGACGTTCACTCCTAAGGGGATTATAGGTGATAAACCCTTCATCACTTGGTGGATAATGAGAGTAAGAAGGAGGAGACCTCCAAAGGGTAATAAAAGATGATCTTGACAAAGTCAATAGGAAGTGAGCAAGCGAGAAGAGTAGAATGCACGACAATAATGGAAATGTTTGCATGCGTGTGAATGGAGAGCACGAAAAGAACTTTCCCTAGAGTTGGGAAGTTGTCATTAGAAAGAACTGGTGAGAGTGGAGAAGAGGAAAAGAAAAGGAAAAGCAAACCCTTAAATAAGGATAAAGAGATGTCGTGATGTAGTGCGGAAGCTTTCTTAAGAAAGAAAAAAAGCATAAAACCCTAGGTAAAAGAAAATCCTAGGCTAATCAGATGTGAATAAGGCCGAGAAGAAAAAGAAACGTAGTTCAATTGATGAACTAAGCTTAGGCTAACTAGCAATAGAGCCTTAAAAGAAGGAAAAATGTAACATACCTTAGAAAATTTTAACTTTAATTAGCGATAATTTCATAATAAATCATAGGTTAATAACTCCAAATGACTGACTAGGATTAGTAAAAAAGTAAGACTAGGAAATTAGGATTCAAGACAAAACCTAGGTAGGTAACCTAGGGATAAGTTAAAGAAAAAGAATAAGAAAGAGGACTAAGAAAGACCTAATGAAAGAAAGCGAATAAAAGATTTAGAAACAGATATTAGCTAAAGAAAGTCGAGCATAATAAACCCCAAACTCAAGTCAAGCCAAGGCACTACACCATACTACGAATTGGTCAAAGAAAAGAAAGCATAAACAAGGATTATTACAGGCCAGAATGGTTGAGCAAAAAAAAGGGGTTAAGAATGTAAATTGTTCAAAGGAAAAAAAACCCCGACTACTTGATTTTGGAAGAATAGAATAGAAGGATTAAGGGTGTGAATTGGTGAAAAGAGAGGAAAGGAAGGCCCTGATAATTGAGGTTATAAAGAGGAAAGTAGGAGATTGGATAGAAAAAAAAATTAGAGAAATCATAAGAGAATGAGCACTCGTAGGAAACGAGTAAATGGAGATGATTATATCCTAATGGATGATGGGTAGTAGGCTTTTCACTGCATATCTACCCTAATGATATCAGTAAACAAGGAATGGAAGAGAAGAAAGGAGAAATAAAGGAGTGAGGATACAAAGCATGGTGGGGGTAAACAAAGGTGAAAGGATGGTAAGGACAAAAATAATGATGATGATGGAAATTTTAAAAATAATCGAACACAAAGAAAGAGGAAAATGGGTCGACTTAGATAAGGGAAGAAAAAACAAGGATGAATAAGATGGTAATTGAAACTAGAGAAGACAAATAGGTGAAAGCATGAAAGAGAGTGAGACAGAAGGAATTAAGAGTAAGGTGATAAGGGGGATATGCAAGATAAACAGAAAATCATAAAGGAGGGGAGCAAATTAACCTTAAGGATAGCCTCGCCGAAGAATTATAAGTGAAAAAAAGATGTGGGAGATAGAGTTATACCAAGCTAAAATAGAGTTAGCTTGGCACGGGCAAGATTGTGAGGCAATAGAGGATAGAGAAAGGTGTTGTCCGCGATAAATAAACCATGGTATTGAAGACAAAGAAGGGATTAAGAGCCGAGGATGGCTAAGATAAAAGGAGACCCACATGGGAAAAGCAAGAGATACGGTAACTAAGACAGAAAGGATAACTAGAAAGAACCCGAGTTCTCAATGGAAGGAGTACGGGCATAAGGAAGGGAATAGATTAAGCTCATAAGCTTCTATGAGCACAGCCAGTGTAAGGAGAAGAAAGGAAATTCTAATACCTAAGAGAAGTGAAAGTGTTAGAAGATAAGAGAAATAAGGATGAGGATAATGAAGAAAGCCGAAGAAGAAAGTAAGAAGAGAAGAATGAAGCCAAGGTAAAAGAAACCTTGGATAAGACATGAAAGGTCACATGAATCAAGGAAAATGATATGGAGATGACAAGAGCTGCAAAATGATGCTAAGTGATGGCAATGGACCCAAGATAAGGATAAATCAAATGAAGGGATAAGAAACCCTAAGAGAGTGGAATACAATGATAAAGAAACTATGAAGGGTGCCGCATGAGTGTGACGTGCATGAATTACGCTGTCCTGTGTTGACGGGAAGGTAAGAGAAAAGTGGACCCCACAATGGACGTAGGCAGATGGAAAGAAAGAAAAGGATAAAGAAGGGGATAAAGAAACCCCTAAAAAGTATTGTTGAGGAAATGAGGAAAAGAAGTCTATCATTAGCAAAGAAAGGAGTGAAGTGAATGTGAATAAAGGAGGTCATAAGAAAGAGAAACACACGACACCTCCTGAAGTGAACGCTCTAAGGGAGAAAACCCTAAGAGGTAAAAGAAGTGGCATGGATGGGTATGAGGTCGAGGCTTAGGTATGAGTGAGTGGGAGCAAGGTGAGGCATCCCCATGAGAGGAGAGATCAGAGATCGAGATCTTGAGGATTTTTGTGATGACCACTTGAGAAGACCGACCTAGAGTGTGACTAGGGAATGCATGAGGCCACCCAGAGTTCTCCATCCCAGAGAAGATAAGAGATGGGATGGGCTAGGGGCCCTATTTGAGACAGAGACAGGCAGTCAGAGAGTGACTCAGAGTGTGATAGTCAAGAGGGCATGATCTCTGATTCCTCTTATATGATTTGGCCGAGAGTGGGCCAGTGTGTCCAAGAGCTTGACTCATATGCCATGAGATTTGAATGGAAGAAGATTAGAAAGAGAGAGAACGGAAGTAAGAAACGAAACGGAGAAGTAAAACCAAGGTGGGGGGGAAGACAATTAACTCATCGTATCCTCGTCGCAAAGGTGAGGGAGTTAAACTAAGGTCTTTCCTAATAGCTTGGTTACAATGATGAGTACAAGACCACGAAACGACGAGGAATGCGTCGAATAATGGCCATAAAGTGAAAGGCAGTGACAAGGAGAAAAGGAGAAGAGACTCCTAAGAAGAGTAAGAGGTATGGAACCTCAAAAGTAATAAGAAGATAGTCTCGCTAAGAGAGACTTTAAGAAATGACAAGGACAAAGAGAAAGGATCGAGTAAGCACAGCTAAAGTGAAGGAAGAACCTCCAAGTGACACAATTAGAGTTAAGAAAGCCTAACCCATAATTGGATAAGGGTAGGCTATGTTAAGGAAAAGATGAGGTTTAAACTCAAGAGTAGAAGGGCGATGAAGCCACTCTTGAGAAAGAGAATGATCAGAGTGCGTAGCGGAAGCGTGGTGGACTTCAGCAGCGAATAGTGATGTGGACATTATTCCAATACAAAAGGAGGACGAAAGTTTTAGAAGGAGGGGAGAGTTTACACACCCGGACTGAAGCGGACTTTTTCGTACAACTGGAATAGTGTAAGTCGGCGTATTAAGTCAACAATACATTTTGTCCGGATGTGTCTAATTAAGAAGAGAAGTTAAGCTTAAGATAAGACGGAGTTGGAAAATGAGACAAGTGACCATGCATAGAAGCAAGAATTGGACTTCTTCAAGTCCATAGCCAATGGATTGGATATCCATTGGTGAATTGGTCGGTGGATTAGGCCAAGGATCAAAATTATGAGAGGTTACAAAGAGGGGAAAATGTTTGGCCCAGGGTTCGAGTAGACCCAGTGTCAAGCTTACCTATAAATAGAGGGGAGATTACCTCTTTCCCTCTTATTTTTCTTCTCCCTCTCTTCCTCTCCTCTCATTTGCTCTATCAGAGCAATTTTGTACTTTTGGCCGATCCGGACAATCCGACCAAAGGATTAAGGTGAGACCTTGGTATGTTATTCTACTCACCTTAATCTACATTCCATTACGTTTTCATACATTTCCATGCATTGGTCTAGGAGAGATCCAAGCTTAAAGATAGTGCAGCTTTTTAGTTAAATTTCTAGCTTAGATTTGAGATCTAGGAACTTTCAGCTTGTGATTCTCATTTCTTCTTCAGTAAACGCATCATGGGAGGTGTGAGGAACATCCATCTCGATTTTCAGGTCAAATGGCTAATTGAGGCAAAAAACAGGCTTCAGCAAGGGAGCCAAGTCAATCCCGCGCGGGAGTGGCTATTTTGGATAAGTCCCACGCTGGACTGACCTGGCCCTTTTCGTACGGTGGGCCCACGTGCCCCTTGTAATACCCGTTCTAAATTACTGTTTCGCTTAGCCCGTCTGGCATGCAACATTTAGTAGGAATACATGGAAAATACAGTTTAAGCCTTACATAAGTTATGAATAGGATATAAATGGAATTAAATGAATTGTTAAAGTTTAGTAGTAAAATTTGAAGTTTAGACAGAATTTACAAAAAAAATTGACAGAGAATTTTAAAATTTCGCTGCCAATGGAATAAAAGGAAACAGTCTGAAGAATAAAAATATACACTAAAAATTTTATTTCACTGACTTAGGATATAAATGGAATTTTAGTGATTGTTGGAGGGTAAAATGGTAATTGGAAGTGAGATTTTATTTTTAAGGACTTAACCATCTAGTGACAAGTGTCATAAGCTTAGGAATGGATGGCTAGGATTTAAGCAAAATTCTATCATCTTTTTCAACACAAAATCCGGCCATGACTAAATAAAAGCCTAGAAAATGCTAGAAAATTGGCAAACCACCATTGTTGTCTTCAACCTTGAGATATTCCACCATTGATGAAAGCTTACAACCTTCCACCATAAGCCTAAAGTCCAAAATTCTCCAAACAAGCCTACCAAAATTTCCTACCGAATTAAACCTCTTGTTTAGCCCATTAATAATCCTAAACCAATTTTGGAAAATCTAAGCTAGTGTAGGAGAAAATTTGATTTGAAGTTCTAGGGTTCTTGGTGGATTTTCATAAATCCAAGTATGCCTAATTTTGATGTTAGAATGTAGATTATGGCATGCTAAACATAAATATAATGTCAATTTAACTTAAAATTCCTTGTAGAAGTGTGAATCTAGAAAATTAGAAAAGTTATGGAGCATTTTTGAATTTAAGATTTCTAGGCCAAATTGGATTCATGGAACCTTAGGATTAAAATATGATGTTTATGGAAGCTTACTAAACTAGGAAATGTCATTAAATTGCATTAGAAATGAAAATTTTAATTTTTCAATAATTTATGCTGAAATTTACATGAAAAATGGCATTTTTGTAATTTTGGAATTTAAATTAAAATGTAGTTATTTTGGAGTAATTTTAATGTGACAATGTTAATGAAAAATGTTGGAAAAGAAAAATGTGGTATTTGGGGGAAATTTGAACAATAGCCGAAATTTACAATGTGATATGGCCATGGAAAAATTTTTAACTAGTTATGGAATAAACATGAATTTGAAAAAAAAATTAGTTAGAAGAATATTAGTAAAAGTAGAGATTACCAATAGCCTACTAAACTAGTGCATGCATGCATGGCATTGCATGTAGGCTAAGCTTTAGTCCAATTTAGCAATGGTTTGGAAAACTAAATAAATTTATGGAAATTAGGAGTGCCTACTCCAACAAGGGACAATGAACCGGGCGAGGACGCCCAAGAGTAGCAAGGATCTCACTGTGAGTGGATGATTAATTTCTAAACCTTTATCTTTTATTGTTTGTTGAATATGGATTTATTGAATTCCATGGTTTATTGTTGTGTGTGTGTAATGATGAGAAATAAAATGGCCCATGGAGTGTGATGGCAATTCATGAAATTGGTTTTGGAAAATATTTTATGGAAATGGTTTTGAAACAAATTTCTAATTTTGCTTTTGAGATAATTAGAAAAGGTTTTATATAGTTTTAAAATATACCACTTTATGGAAATAAAATCAAAGGGTTTATAAGCCATCATGACTCCATAAGATATTACTATACGGCGGCCTCCTTGGGAGGAAAAATTGTTACTGTAGTAACCAAGTAGCCACGGACCACTTTTAGAGGGGCGTGGTGATTGTGGACTTACCTTGAATGGAGGCGCGGAGGGAAACCCGCAAGGTACTTTGAGTTCATCCTGTGGTACTGATGCGCGTCGTAACACAACAAAATTTAACCTTACTAATCTACTGTGTAGTAGGGTAAGCAAGGATCGATCCCACGAGGAAAGGCTATTTAATTTCACACAACTTACTAAACATATATCAAACTAAACAAGAATTTAAAGGGGGGATTTTTGTATTGGTGTTGAAAATAATATGTAAGGATTTATCAAAAATGACAAAAATAATACAATACATGATAAAACAAAGCCTCCAATCTATTATATGATCAATCCTTTAACCTAACACTTAATCATTGATTCACTAATCAAACATTCTTCTCATTAATTGGTTAACCCCATAGATTTAAAACCAGCTTCAAATCCATGGATCTTTCCTAACGTTGATTAATCTTGAATCTAAGTTCACTTTTAATCCTTCCTCTTATGGCTAACTTGAATCCTAGCAATCCAAATTCAAGCCTAGAAGAGCAATAAGCTATGGAAAGATAAAAGCTAACAACAATCAATAACAAACCCAGCATTTATTATTCCAATTGCATCTTCAATTCTCTTTGAATGTAAAAACATCCTCTTGCTACTCAAATTCTAAGAAATCACCAAACTCTAGCTTTGGATTTCAAAGATTAGCATGCTAATGAACTACTCAATCAATTATTTGCAACTAATTAACTAAGCAATCCAAAAGACAAGATAACAAACATAATCATCATCTTTAAAGCTCAAGAGATAGAAGAACAATCAATGAACAAGAAAGCATTAAGAACAAGAACCTCACAAGTGCAAATCAAAGTGATTGAATCTTATAATAGATTGGAGTTATAGAGTTTTACTAAAAGAAAATTGCAAGAAGAAAAGAACCCAGCAAAAACACAAACTTAAAAACTACTAAACTCAACTCCCCCCTTAGCTGCCTTTTTCTTCTCGGCTGTCTGCTCCTCAGCTCCCAGCCCATTCCTCCTCAATAATTCCTCCTCAATAATTCCTTAGAGATAAGATAAGGAATCCTAAGGATAAAATAAAATAAAGTGGAGGCCATTATTGTAAAGAGGGAGACAAGACTGAGGGAATTTGGGGATTTATTTGTGCCTCCTCTCCACTGAATCCCTGGGATATGTTTTTCGAGGATTTGATAATGGAATGAAAGCATTTAAGTGGGTCTGCCGACATTTTGACTTTGTTAGCCGTCGACATCTACATGTTTACCGATCAACGTCTCTGCTTGTTTTCTTCATATTTTTCCCAGCTCGATTGATCCGTCAACATCTAAAGATGTGCACGTCGACGTCTAAGTGCTTAGCCTTTATGTATTTGAAGTCAGAAATTTCTACCCGTCGATGTCTGGCATTGTGAACTCCCTGGAATTGTTGGCCGTGGACGTCCAACTTCAATCCGTGGACGGTTGCTTTGGATTCCAGAATCATGGTTATCGAGTAGCTTGTCCGTCGACGTCTAATGAGTTGGCTGTCGACGTCTCTGCTTGTGCGAGTGATCCCGTGCCCATTGCTCGAGCAGCAGTCAACGTCTACATGGTTACCCGTCGACAGCTCTGCAGGTTTGTTCAATTAAGCATGGAAATTGTCCCTTTTTTAGTTCAAACTTCATTTTTCCTTTTAAGTACACCTTCAAGGCAAAATTGAGCTAACTTAGGCCTCTTAGCATTAAAATAGGAGAAAGAGGAGTGATCTTAAGTCCCAAATTAAGCAATAAAAAGGAGTTTAACAAATTCCCCCACACTTGAATCTTACTCGCCCTCGAGTAAGCCTAGAGCAAAAGGGAAAGAACAAAATAACCCTTAAAAGAGAATACCACAACAAAATTTAAGCTAGTTAACTTTCAAATTAGATTTCAGAGGAAATTCATGCGGTATATAGAAGCATATTGTAAAGTAGAAGAGAGCATAACAATTCAAGAATCAAGATAATTAAGCAACGATGGAAGCAATTTCCTTCAACCAAACATGTTTGAATGGAATAATTCATCACTGGAAATCCCTCATTCACTCAAGTGTGTTTCATGGTGCGCTCAATCTTTGCATGAAAATAGACCTACCATAAGCTTGCTAGTTTACCTCATCTCCACTACTCCAATATGCACATCATGGATGAAAAGATGGAAAAAGATGAAATGTGGTTGTAATGAGGTCTTGGTTGAATAAGCTATGAAGAAAAGGGTAAAGGAATTCAATTAAAAGTCTCTTCAAAACTTAGTGAAATATCAAGCTATTGGGAAGAAAATGAAAATGGCCATCAAATTTTAATAGCCCGACTCTTTTGATCTACTCATTCCAACTTTTTCCTTTCATTCTTCTTTAAAATGAACCGAAGAGATGTTGATTGCTTCTGTTGTGCCCTTCTTTATGCATTAGGATTCTTTGGGCACATTTTTGAAATTTAACATATTTTGAACATCTCATTTCTACAACTTTTTCTTAATTGACCAATTCTCGATACTAAAATTCCCCCACACTTGTACTTGTTGTTACTCTTTTGTCAAGAACATAAAAATCATACAAGTCACTAATCTTACTAAGTTGAAGAGACAAGGTGAGAGAACTTGTTTTTTTTTCTTTTGAGGCTTGAAGTTCTTGTTCTAGGGAAATTAGGTTTCATCAACAAAAATATGGCTAAAACTTCTTCTTTTTTAAGCTCAAGGGTTTCTCTACATTGGTTTTTCGCAAGGGTTGGTCAATTTGGTTCAAGCTCAGCTCTAATCTTGACTATCTTCTCAAACATGCATGCATTATATGTAATTTCAACAAGGTATAAAACAAGTTCTGGAGGACTATAGTCATGCAAGATAAAATTTACTCTCAAGAATAAAAGAGATTGTAGTGCAAACTTAAGGCTCAAATCTCTCACAAGGTTGAAGAATCCTTATTCTACTCAAACATATTCGACTCAAGAGAATTACTACAAGTTGCTTAAAAATCAAGAAGTAAGAAATCTTAAGGCTCTTTTCCAATTTAAAGTATGCTTATATTTACTTCATGAACAACTTCATATTCTAATTTGCAATTTAACTATAAAAAAGCTACAACTCCTAATTTGCAAAAGTTTTAGTTACGAAAGTTCCCCCCACACTTAGAATAAGCATTGTCCGCAATGCGGTAACATAACAAAATTAAGTAAATAAGAGGTATCACAGAGCAGTACCTTGATGCTGTCGAGGAAGAAAATGAAGAAAATGAAGGCCAGCAAGTGCAATCAACAATAATGGGGCAAAAGTAACCAAAGGAAGATTAAATTACCATTAATCGAAATTAGGAGTTATAAGGTCTAGAATTAACTAAAATCCAAAAGTTAAAGAGCTGAAATGTACGAAAACTATAAGTTAAAGTCTGCCAAAGTTAAAAGAGATAACAAAAAGTAAAATGCATGCATGAAAATGGTAGCACAATACACTAAAGTTCACTGAGGCGGTGGTGGAGGCTGAGTGTGGAAGGCGAGAATCTGATCGAGCTTAGTGTGGAGTGAGTGAACGTCATCAGTCAAGCGAGTCACGTCTCCTTGTAGTGCAATGAAATTCTGACCCATATTCTGGCACCAACCGAGCACCTGAGACTGAAACTGGTGCTGAGGTATCGGCCTATTGCCAACCGGTAGCTCAAAGGGAACTTGCTGATCTTGCGGCTGTTCTTGCTCTTCTCCCTTTTCGTCACCTTCAGCTGGCTGGTCTTGCATATTCCGGGGCTTAGTCCAAAGTCCTCCTGCTTGGACATAACCAAAGATCTTCATCTTAGTAGAGTCGACAATGTCTGTTTTGGTGGTGATCTTCTTCCGCTCATTTTCAAAGGAGATGCCATAATACCGGAGGATTTTGGTAATGAGCACTGGAAAAGGAATGCAGCGGTGCTGAGTGGTAGGAGAGACGACCTCGCGCATGGCACTGATGATAGTTGACGCCAGCGGAATACCAGGGGCTTCTTGGAGGCCGTGGACAATTTTGTCCATCATATAGACGTCTTTGCTGCGGACAATGTGGGTGTCACTGATTTTTGGATCCACATTATGGTGGATTAAGTAGGCTACCAAGCGGCTTTGAATGCTGAAATCTCGGTAGAAAAGAGCAACCTTTTTGCTGGGCACTGGTCTATATCCCACATCAAACCGTGCCAAGGCAGATTGTCTGGAACAAGGACGGTCTGGATCTTCTTCTTCTTCATTAGTGCCTTCATACATAGATCCTTCATTTGGAATACGGAAATACTCCCAGAGGAATTCCGCATTGATGGTGATCTTTTTCTTAAGCACCATGGTCTGCATTTCAGGCAAGTCAGCCCCCTTGTTCTTAATGTTGGCGTAAAAGAGGACCGCTAAATCGGGGTAATACTCTCCTTTGATGTCGAGGACAGTGTCCCAACCCACTTCGTGAAACAGATTCACTAAATTGAATTGGCGTGCAATAAGAGGGTGCACTGTCTTCTCCACAATTTGATGAGATGACTGATGATCTTTAAACCATTCTTCGCATTCTGGAGAGAGAAAATCATTGGCCACAGTAGGTACGGAGGTGGAAGCCGGGGCCTTGCCCTTGGCAGCCCTCGAAGCTCGTGGTCTGGGAGGTGGTGAAGGTTCGGTGGGGGCTTGGGATTTTGATTGGCGAGGTCTTTTAGACATTTTGTCGAGCAGTGAGTATGGCGAATAGAAATCCTGAAGCAAACTCAAGAAAATCCCATAATAAACACTCCTATGATGATCAATATATACTCAGCAATGAATTCCACTTGATTATAACAGTTATAGCATCCAAGAAACCCAAACATTCAAACGATGTAAGCCCAATTCGGATTCCAGCAGATAGCACAAGCAAGAGTATCAAATGTGTATGATTATAAACATGTAATCCATCCAATATCGTAGAATGTCGATGCTAAATCAATCAAGAGAGGTAAAAGAGTAGATAACTGACCAACTTGAGTGATTAATTGAACCCCTAGTGTTGCAAATCCCTTAACTCGAAAATCGCCCCAATTTGGCTCCAAGAACACCGATCTCTGAATGTGTTGAATTGGATGGAAAAGATGAGAGAAATAGTGGATGGGGATGGTGTTTTTAGTGAGAAGGGAGTGGGTTTGGTGTAATCGGGTTGGAAGATTGGTGAATGTTGAAGAGAATAGAAGTTAGTTGGTTTTGGGGGGAGGGTTTCGGGTTTGAATGGGGGAAATAGTGTTATGGTGAAAGTGACGGCTGATGAGGGTTAAAAAGGGTGAAATTCGATTGATCCGTCGACGTCTAGAGTCTAGCCGTCGACTGCTAAACATTTCTGACTTAGGCCAATTCGGTTCCCCGTATCATCCGTCGACGTCTAACCCTTATACGTCGACGTCTAGATATTTCTGACTTCCCAAATTTTCTGTGCCAAAACCTATTCGTTGACGTCTATCTATATGCCCGTCGACGTCTAAATATTTCTGACTTCTCAAATTTTATCGTGACTGATCCATCCGTCGACGTCCAAACTTATACCCGTCGACGTCCAGATATTTCTGACTTATCTTTTGCAAACCCCATCCGTTAACATCTAAATACATGCCCGTCGACGTCTAGGTATTTCTGAACCCAATAAAACCCTTGATTTTGCCCTCTCTGCTCACTCTCGAGATTTTCAAACTTTGGAGTGCAGAGAGCCAAAGAAATGCCACTTTTGCAAATCATAGTTCGAACAGCCTCACCCAAATTGAACCTCATGAACTCTTGGCTAGATGTAGATGGAATGAATGCATGCAAAAGCAAAGGAAATAAAAGAAGGAAATAAATACATTACAGCGAGTGAAGGAAGAACTTGGGTTGCCTCCCAAGCAGCGCCTTTGTTTAACGTCGTTGGCTCGACTGGAAGACCAGATCAAGGAATATATGTAGGGTCAGTGAAGAGAATGTCCTCTATGGAAGAAACCGAAACTCCTTCATAATATGGCTTCAATCGATGTCCATTGACCTTGAAGACTTTGGAAGTAGTTAAACTTTGGATCTCCACCGCTCCATGATCAAATACTTTAGTCACTATGAATGGGCCTATCCACCTACTCCGGAGTTTTTCGGGGAAGAGATGTAGTTTAGAGTTGTAAAGCAACACCTTTTGGCCTTCACAAAATGTTTTCTTCTTCAGAAGCTTGCCGTGGTAAGCCTTGGTGCGTTCTTTGTAGGTGAAAGAGCTCTCATAAGTATCATGGCGTAGTTCCTCGAGCTCTTGAAGTTGAAGCTTTCTATGAATCCCAGCCTCATCAATGTTCAAGTTGCACTTTTTAATGGCCCAAAGAGCGCGATGCTCTAATTCTACTGGCAAATGGCACACTTTTCCATATACCAAGCGGTAAGGAGACATGTCAAGTGGTGTCTTGTAGGCAGTTCGATATGCCCACAAAGCGTCTTCAAGTCTTTGACTCCAATCCGCCCGGTTAGGGTTGACTGTCTTTTGGAGGATGGCTTTGATTTCTCGATTTGAGATCTCAGCTTGACCACTAGTTTGGGGGTGGTATGCAGTGGACACCTTGTGAGTAACTCCATACTTCTTCAAAAGAGAAGCCATAAGCTTGCTACAGAAGTGAACACCCTTATCGTTGATGAGGACACGTGGCACTCCGAAGCGAGAGAAAATATTGGACCTGAGAAACTCACAAACCACCTTAGAATCATCGGTTCAGGTGGCTTTAGCTTCCACCCAACGAGAAACATAGTCACAAGCCAATAAAATGTAAACAAAGCCATTGGACTTAGGGAAAGGTCCCATAAAATCAATTGCCCAAGCATCAAAAATTTCACAAATCACAATTGAATTCAGGGGCATTTGATCTTTATATGTGATTTTTCCTACTCTTTGACAATTATCACAGGATTTGCAAAAGATGTGAGCATCTTTAAACAAGGAAGGCCAATAAAAATCACATTCTAGGATTTTCCTAGCAGTTCGTTGAGGGCCAAAATGGCCTCCACATGCATGTGAATGGCAAAAAGATAAAACACTAGAAATTTCATGATCAGGGATACATCTCCTAATAATTAAATCACTACAATGTTTCCATAGGCAGGGATCATCCCATACATAAAATTTAGCATCATGTTTAAGCTTATCCCTCTTTGCTTTAGGAAAACCACTAGGAAATTCTCTAGTGACCAAGTAATTGAAAATATCAGCATACCAAGGAATTTGTACATTAAGAGCACAGAGCATTTCATCAGGAAATGAGTCATTGATAGAAGAAGTTACCTCAGAACTTACCAACCGGCTGAGGTGGTCAGCTACCAAGTTTTTCGCACCCTTTTTTGTCCTTGATTTCAAGGTTAAATTCTTGGAGAAGAAGGATCCAACGAATCAATCTAGGTTTAGCTTCCTTCTTAGCAATGAGGTACTTAAGGGCTGCATGATCAGAGAACACAACTACCTTGGTGCCAAGCAAATAAGAGCAAAATTTGTCTAGAGTAAAGACAATAGCAAGAAGCTCCTTCTCAGTGGTGGTATAATTTTTCTGAGCGTCGTTCAAAGTGCGGGAGGCATAGTATATGGCATGTGGAACTTTGCCCTCTCGCTGACCAAGCACTGCTCCCACAGCCATATCATTTGCATCACACATGAGTTCAAAAGGTAGGTCCCAGTTGGGAGGTTGCAAGATGGGGGCTGATGTAAGAGCATTTTTCAACTTGTCAAAGGCATCTTTACATGACTCATCAAAATTAAAGGTGACATCTTGTTGCAACAAACGGCACATGGGGGCTGCGATCTTAGAGAAATCTTTGATGAAACGCCGATAAAAGCCCGCATGGCCAAGAAAGGATCGAACCGATTTGACTGGGGAAGGATAGGGCAAGTTTTGAATAACGTCAACTTTAGCTTTATCCACTTAAATGCCCTTAGCTTACACTATGTGGCCTAAAACAATTCCTTGAGTAACCATAAAGTGGCTTTTTCTTAGTTGAGAACCAAATTTGTCTTAATGCACCGGTCAAGAATAATAGCAAGGTTAGCTAAGAAATTGTCAAAAGAATCCCCATAGACCGAGAAATCATCCATAAAGGCTTCAATAATTTTGTCTACATACTCTGAGAAAATGCTCATCATGCACCGTTGAAAGGTAGCTGGAGCATTGCAAAGACCAAAGGCCATGTGCCTATATGAGAACGTACCAAAGGGGCAAGTGAATGTGGTCTTTTCTTGATCCTCTGGAGCTATCATGATCTGAAAATTACCGGAATACCCATCTAGGAAGCAATAGTAAGCTTTTCCGGCTAACTTCTCTAGCGTTTGATCAATGAAAGGCAATGGAAAGTGATCCTTCTTTGTAGCGTCATTAAGTTTCCTATAACCTATGCACACCCTCCAACCATTTTGCACTCGTTGGGGTACAAGATCACCACTTGCGTTTTGCAGCACCGTAATACCGGTTTTCTTGGGTACCACTTGCACAGGACTAACCCATTCACTATCTGAGATAGGATAGATGATACCAACTTGCAAAAGCTTCAATATCTCCTTTTTGACCACCTCCATCATGGGAGGATTCAAGCGGCGTTAAGGTTGCCTAAGTGGTTTGGAATCATCTTCTAGTAAGATTCTATGCATGCAAATTGATGGGCTAATACCTTTGATGTCAGCAACCGTCCATCCAATAGCTTCCTTTCTAGCCTTAAGAACTTGTAGAAGCTGAAGTTCTTGGTTAGAAGTGAGAGTATTGGAAATGATTACAGGGAGTGTTTCATTCTCACCAAGGAAGGCATATTTGAGATGAACGGGAAGAGGTTTAAGCTCAATAGATGGTGCTTCAATGTTAAAGGGGAGAAGTTTGGTAGAAGGGATAGGAAGATCCATGTAAGAAACATTGGCAAGGTGTGATTTAGATGGGAGTGCGGCCAAAGAAGCTAAGATAGACTGGATTTCTTCATTATAGATCTCTTCCTCAAAATCTAAATTATCATAGTCCATGCCCTGGGTTAATGCAGTAAGTAGAGGGTCTTCTTGAACAAAATCCAATAAAGACATAGAACAGACATCCACAAAATCTTCAGCCATAATAGATTGATCATCTAAAGGGTACCTCATGGCATCAAAAAGATTGAATGTAATTACCTTCCCATCAAACTCCATGGAAAGATGACCTTCATGACAGTCAATCTTGGTCCTAGCAGTGCGGAGAAATGGTCGGCCAAAAAGAATAGAAGAAGATGAAGAACATTCCTCACTTCCCATCTTTAGAACATAGATATCCGCCGGAAAGATTAACTCATTGACTTGCACTAGAACATCCTCCAGAACACCCTCCGGATATACATAAGATCGATCCGCCAATTGGATCACGACACCGGTTCTTGTCAATGGTCCCATGTCCAAAGAGAGATAAAGAGAATATGGCATGAGACTAATAGCAGCCCCTAGATCACACATAGCCTTTGGAATTTGAGTCTTTCCAATAGTGATAGGAATAGAAAATGAACCTTTATCCTTACACTTGGGTGGAAGTTTGTGTTGAAGAACCGCTGACACATTCTCACTCAAGGTAATCACTTCATTCCCCTTAAGTTTGCACTTATAAGTGCACAAGTCCTTGAGAAACTTGGCATATCTAGGAACTTGCTTGATGGCATCGAGAAGAGGAATATTCACTTGAACTCGGCGAAAGACTTCCAAGATATCCGGTTCAATACTTTTTTTTGGTTTCTTTGTTAGTCTTGAAGGAAAGGGAGCCACTCCTTTAGGCTTTGGATTAGGATGGGAAGTATTTGTGTTTGGTTTTGAGTTTTGGGTGGATGTAGAGGCTTCAAAGTCATTTGGTCTAATGGGAAAAGGTGGAACAGGGTCAGTGGATAGTGTCCGTCTACGTCTAACTTCTTCACCCGTCGACGGATCAAAGTTTCTGGGTAAGTCATTTTCGGATATGTTGCTTGGCCGTCGACGGGCAAGTAAGTCATCCGTCGATAGATCTGAAGGGTCAGAAGCTTATTCATCCTGCTCCAAGCTTGCCCGTAGACTTTCAGGGGTTTTACCCATCGACGTCTCTTCAAGAACAGGGGAGAAAGATTCCATCTCCCCTTCCAGGTTTTCTTCCTCATTTACTTTGTGTTTTCTTTTCTCCTTCCAATCCGGAATAACTTGACCACTCCGTAAGTGTATTGCATTGACATTAGCCTTCGGATTAATGATGGATTGAGAAGGCAACTTTCCCGAAGATTGGGACTTAAGATCATTAACAGATGTGGCAAGTTACCCAACTTGTCTTTGAAGATCTTCCAATGAGGTATTCATTTGTTGAAATTGTGACTTAGTAGCTTCTTGGAAAGATAATTGAGATGATGCAAGTTGAGTCACTAAATCCTCGAGTTTAGATGTAGAGGATGGTGTGGATGTGGGTCCTTGATTAGGTGGGGCATTATGAGAGGAAGCTTGAAATTGGTTGGAATGTGATGGTGATGTTGGTCTGTTTTGGAAAGCATTAAGCTCTTGTTGAAATTGGGGTCTGGGTTGAAAAGGAGGGGCTACATTGTTTCTGTACCTAAGGTTAGGATGAGCTCTCCAACCGGGATTGTAGGTAGGTGCAAATGGGTCAAAATTCCTCCTTGGAGGTCCAGGAAAGCCAACAAAATTAACATCCTCAACACTAGGTTCTTGTAAAGTAGGGCATGCGTCCGTCTCATGAGTATGCAATGAACATATACCACAAGGACGAGAAGTTGAAGACGCAGCCATTTGAGACATCATAAGAGAAGTTAACTTGGATAGTTGATGATTTGTTGAAGCAAGTTGCTGCTCTAATTGAGAACGGCCAACTTCATTCACTTGGTGACCGGAAGCATCATCATATGCTTGAAAGTTTTGAGAGCTTGATGCCACAGTGGTGATGATCTTACGAGCTTGCTCCGTAGGTTGATCAAGAAGTACCCCACTAGCAGCAGCGTCCATGAGTCCTTTGTTCACAGGTAAGAGGCCATTATAAAAATGATTCAGCAAGCACTGCTCAGGAATTTGGTGCTGAGGACAGCTAGCTACCAAATGTTTAAACCTCTCCCAATAATCATAAATTGACTCTGTATTTTTTTGGCGGATGGTGCTAATCTGATTTCTGAGATTGAGTATCTTGGCGGCTGGAAAGTACTTGGTGAGAAATTGCTTCTTGAGTTGCTCCCAAGTAGTTATGGAACTAGGCTCCAATCGATACAACCAAGCCTTGGCAGTATCCGCCAATGAGAATGGAAAAGCACGTAATCGGACTTGCTCCTCTGTCAAGCTACTCGGTTTCATAGTTGAACAAACCATCAAAAATTCCCTCAAGTGCTGGTGAGGATCTTCACTAGGGAGACCATGGAATGTTGGAAGATAGTGCACAAAGTTAGACTTCAATTCAAAAGCTCCTTCGACTTCCGGAAAAACTATACACAAAGGTTGAAGATTTGGCTCACGCTCCAATAATTGTCGAATAGTGGGCTGATTTTCGTTCTGAACTGGTTGAATGACCGGAGGCGGTGGATTATTTGATGGTTCATTCCGTGGTGGCTCCATGATTGGCGAGGGTGAAGAACTCTCAGCTTGCAAAGATGACTTTTTAGTTTGCTCAACAAATCTTCTGATTTCCTTCAAGCTGCTTATGGAAGAATCAAAACTCATACAATATCTACAACAAAAAGATAAGACCAAAAAAAATGAGAACAAAGAAAATATACAAAAGGGTAATCCAAACAAAATCAGGGGAAGCAATGGCTAGATAAGTAAACATACTAACGCAATAGATAGTTAAGAAACAAACTTCATTAACACATTGCAGTAACAACGAGATAAACAAACAGAAATAAGCTAAAATGCTAAGAAAGTGAAGTGAAATGATAAAGCACAGTTCCCCGGCAACGGCGCCAAAAATTTGATGCACGTCGTAACACAACAAAATTTAACCTTACTAATCTACTGTGTAGTAGGGTAAACAAGGATCGATCCCACGAGGAAAGGCTATTTAATTTCACACAACTTACTAAACATATATCAAACTAAACAAGAATTTAAAGGGGGGATTTTTGTATTGGTGTTGAAAATAATATGTAAGGATTTATCAAAAATGACAAAAATAATACAATACATGATAAAACAAAGCCTCCAATCTATTATATGATCAATCCTTTAACCTAACACTTAATCATTGATTCACTAATCAAACATTCTTCTCATTAATTGGTTAACCCCATAGATTTAAAACCAGCTTCAAATCCATGGATCTTTCCTAACGTTGATTAATCTTGAATCTAAGTTCACTTTTAATCCTTCCTCTTATGGCTAACTTGAATCCTAGCTATCCAAATTCAAGCCTAGAAGAGCAATAAGCTATGGAAAGATAAAAGCTAACAACAATCAATAACAAACCCAGCATTTATTATTCCAATTGCATCTTCAATTCTCTTTGAATGTAAAAACATCCTCTTGCTACTCAAATTCTAAGAAATCACCAAACTCTAGCTTTGGAGTTCAAAGATTAGCATGCTAATGAACTACTCAATCAATTATTTGCAACTAATTAACTAAGCAATCCAAAAGACAAGATAACAAACATAATCATCATCTTTAAAGCTCAAGAGATAGAAGAACAATCAATGAACAAGAAAGCATTAAGAACAAGAACCTCACAAGTGCAGATCAAAGTGATTGAATCTTATAATAGATTGGAGTTATAGAGTTTTACTAAACGAAAATTGCAAGAAGAAAAGAACCCAGCAAAAACACAAACTTAAAAACTACTAAACTTAACTCCCCCATTAGCTGCCTTTTTCTTCTCGGCTGTCTGTTCCTCAGCTCCTAGCCCACTCCTCCTCAATAATTCCTCCTCAATAATTCCTTAGAGATAAGATAAGGAATCCTAAGGATAAAATAAAATAAAGTGGAGGCCATTATTGTAAAGAGGGAGACAAGACTGAGGGAATTTGGGGATTTATTTATGCCTCCTCTCCACTGAATCCCCGGGATATGTTTTTCAAGGATTTGATAATGGAATGAAAGCATTTAAGTGGGTCTGCCGACATTTTGACTTTGTTAGCCGTCGACGTCTACATGTTTGCCCGTCGACGTCTTTGCTTATTTTCTTCATATTTTTCCCAGCTCGATTGATCCGTTGACGTCTAAAGATGTGCACGTCGACGTCTAAGTGTTTAGCCTTTATGTATTTGAAGTCAAAAATTTCTACCCGTCGACGTCTAGAGTCTACCCGTCGACGTCTGGCATTGTGAACTCACTGGAATTGTTGGCTGTGGATGTCCAACTTTAATCCGTGGACGGTTTCTTTGGATTCCAGAATCATGGTCATCGAGTAGCTTGTCCGTTGACATCTCTGCTTGTGCAACTGATCCCGTGTCCATTGTTCGAGCAGTCGTCGACGTCTACATGGTTACCCGTCGACGGCTCTACAGGTTTGTTCAATTAAGCATGGAAATTGTCCCTTTTTTAGTTCAAACTTCATTTTTCCTTTTAAGTACACCTTCAAGGCAAAATTGAGCTAACTTAGACCTCTTAGCATTAAAATAGGAGAAAGATGAGTGATCTTAAGTCCCAAATTAAGCAATAAAAAGGAGTTTAACAGGCACCACCGTTCAGGATGGAACTCAATACTCGGTCATCGGCCTCGGCCAAGGTGACAACTCAAGTAAGGAATTGACGGATGAACTAGATAATACATGGGCCAAAGTTTATGAGATTTTGCTTTAAGTATATTTATGCTCATGATGTTAAATTTTTATTGCCTTGTTACAATTATCAGTTTTCATATTACTGTTTTATATGGTTTTGTTATCCACTCACTGGGTAACTCTGTTACTCACCCGTTTTTTTTTTTAAATATTTTTCAGGCTGTAGATACCAACTGCGCTCATAGGTACGTTGTGGTGGGAAAACTGCTAGGCTTTTGGCTCAGGTTTGACTGAGGGTGCAAAAGTCAACTTTTGTACTATTTTTCAAAAATTCGTGTAGGACCCACCGAGTAAGTAAATGTCAGTTTAAATAGCTACTTCACCGCTTTAGTGTGTCTAAGAATATTCGAAACTGTTACCGTATTTTTCGGAGTCTTGTAGCTTGGTTTAAAAATATACGGAAAAAAAATATGTCGAATATTTAATGGCATTTTCCTAAATATCTTGAAGTTTTAGTGCTTTGCGTTTACATGAATTTTTACGCCATGACAGTCCGATATTTTACCTGTTTTGAATTGCCTACATGTTAGTTAAGTGTTCTAATAAATGAACTGGATGAAAACTGTATGAAAGAAAAATTATCAAAATGACCGTTTTAGCCTTGCAACTTTCGAGATGTATTCTAATCTAATAGAATGCATTTTCGAGAGTTGCGGCGATTGTCACGTGCTCGATTAAGGTGTCGGGGCGTGACACCCCTAGGGGCATTTTGGTATTTTTTCATTAAGTGTCCGATTTTGGCCCCAGAACCTCTTGGACACTTTTCTAAGCCTCGAAACACTTCCAAACACTCTTTTAGGTCATGCTAGAGCCTCATAGGTGCATTCATACTTTGATCATGAATGCTAATGTATTTCCGTGTATTAGGGCTCCGGGTGATCGAATGCAGCGATGCTCCGGAGATTAAGTTACGTGGATCACTTGGAAGTATACGAACCTCCCAATACTATGAGTAGCTTAGTTTTCTTTGTTTGGCCACTGGGCATAAAGGTTTTAAAAATGTAAATGATTTTCAAAGGTTTTGGGATACGGAGAATCCACACACATACAGTTGCTTGGTGATATACTCGCGTAGAGAGTGGGATGTTTTCAAAGAAAAGAATAAAAACCTATGAGTGTGTGTGTGTGTTTATATTTATAGTTGTATGTTTTAAATATATACATGTTTTATATATGTATCTATATGGATGGGATGCAAGAAGAGTGACTGAGTGGGTTCTCGAGGCTCCGATATAAGGGATCGTGGACCGAGTCTGAGAGGCATGCATTCGACGCAGCTGTGAACTGCCTATCGAGGGGCACGGTGAGAGAAGACCCTTGGAGAGGTGCGGGAGATAACTCACCAGGGCTCGAGGTACTGTGTTCCACCACAGTGAATGGCACCACCGAGGGAACGGGCTAGAGAAAAATAGAAAAGAGTGAATGTTTTAAAAAGGAAAAAGATAGCCCTCGATGCAGTGAGGCATAATACGACCGACGGGTCGAGCCTTCATACATTAGATGCCAGCCCATTTTAGATATGTATATATATTTATTTATTTAAAGTGTTTCAAAAGAGAGTTCTCGGCTAGAGAACCAGAAAGAGATTTTAGAAGAAAAATATTTATATTATTTATTATGTTTGAATTTCCCCTGTTTTCCCTAACCCCGAGGGACATTCATTGAACTTCTGTCACTCACCTGTATCCAATGTGGATGGATGCAGATCCACGTACAAGGACAGTAGATAGATCGAGGCTCACTAGGAAACGTCGGTGACCTAGGCTTAGTAGTTTTCGTTGTGTAGGTATTCTTTTAAATTAATCCACTAGTACACCTTTTAAAGTTAATTATTTTATTATATGATTTCTAATAAAATTTTAGTATTGTTTTGTAGCAATGGTATCCATTCATGCCTTGCGGTGCCTCGGATGCGTGGCTGTAGACACGTACTTTGAGGTACCATAGCGGTTGCCACATGGTCGGCTCGGGCAGGTCGGGGCGTGACATAATATTGAATTTAACAAAAAAGCTAAACCAACTTTAAGCTATGATTTCTCCTAAACCGATGCATGGATTTACGTGCTACACTAGAAAAATTGAAGAGTGAGGTGAGTAGTGCAACATACTAGAAACTCACCTTGATCTTTCGATTGGATTGTCCGGATCGGCCAAAACTCCAAAATTCCTCCTTTGAGAGAAAAGAGAGAAGAAGGGAGAGGGGTAGAAAAGAATGAGGGGAGTCTAATATAGGCACACCCAGCACCAGACCTACTCAGCCCTGGGTTGGACTTTCTCGCTATTCTCCAATCTCTTCGATTTTCGAGCCTTAGCTCTATTCTCTGACCCTTTACACTAATGGGCCCCATAACTATTAGTTACGGACTTAGAGGAAGCCTAATTGGTGTTTAGTTATTTTCCATGCATTGGGGTTACCTCATCTTCCAACTCCGTCTTATCTAACTTTAACATCTCTTCTTAATCTAACATAGCCAGATCAATGTATTGTTCATACTAATACATGATCTTTTATTGTTCTGATTGGTACAGAAAAGTTCGATTAGATCCGGGTTTGTCATTATGCCCCAAATTGAGCATGTGGCCTTAATAAATTATCGACACAATTGCGATGAACAATATGGTAATCTGCGATGTACTTCGATGCACTTTTAATGGAATAGAGATAAACAAAAATGTAATTGCGACGAGTTGTGACAAACATAAGACGATGAAATTTGATCAAGTGTTGAACAAAAATCGATTATCTGCGACGAGATAAATATCTAAGGCGATGAAATGATTCTATCGTAAACATCTTTAATTGCGACGTACATGTCATAATTGAGCATTTGTGACTTAACCTAATGCTACATGTATTGCGACAAATGACTTTCGTCACTAATATATATTTGCAATGTAAAATGGACTTTTTGCGACGAAATTTATCCGCCGTAGTAGGCATGTTTTAGACTTAAATATTAAAGAATTAAATCAAGTTGAATTAGTTATACAGTAATTACTTAATTGCTTAATTATAGGTTTTACCACTTAATCTTTACTCAAAATATATTGGTTTTACCACTTAATGCTTAGTAAAAAAGTTAGTAGTTTGGAAACTTGGGAATAAAACAACAAAGACTTCAAAAAAAATTCAAAACCAATATATAGAAGGTAATTATATTTTCTTTTGTTTAATAAGTGAATCTTCTGAAAATTCTTATTTAATTTTATAGGTAATTTTAAGTTTATTTATTTAATCTATTGCAAGCAATCAAATTAAAAGATGTTAAAAGATCATTTTTCATGTTAGAATTCGATAGAGCTATGAATTCGAACTAATGCACCATCATCTGTTTCTAGGATGCTTTTTAATTTCTCTTACCCTTATGATGCATGTCGCTGAGCACCAAAAATAACCTCACTGCTCTAACATGTAGTTAGGGAAGCAAAGGTTGAATCCCACAGAGAGCTATTCTGATTTATCGATACTTTCGAAAACAAATACGCAAGAAATTAAAGAAAATGGGGAGGTTTGTATACTCAACTAAAGCAAGTGAGAGAAATTTTCTAACTAGTAGTAACTAGGGTGTAAATAATGAATCAAGCCTCCAATCTAATATAGAACTAATCCTTTAATATACCAATTGATCCTAGACTCAGTAAACGTTATTTCCCGATCAATTTGGCTAATTTAATTGATTAAAAGCCAGCCTCACATCAATTAAATTTTCCTTAAGCATGGATTAACAATTACTCAAGTTTCATCATCAATCCCTTCCTCTATTGCTAACCCAAATCCCAGCAATTTGAATTTAAGCATAGAAGAGCATTAATCAATAGAAAGATGTCAATTAGCAACAAATAATAATATACCCAGCATATATCATTTAATTTGCATCTTCAAACCCTTTGGATGTAGCCAATACATCCAATTGCTACCCAAATCCTAAGAAACCCCTAATTGAAGGTTGGGTATTTAAAGTTAGCAAGCAATTGAATCACCGAATTAATTATTTGCAACTAATCAATCAAGCAACTCAAGAGACAAGATAATAAACTAGCTTATCATATTCTAATTGCAAGCGTTAAAAGAGGAATCAATGGATAGGAAATTGATTAATCACAAGAGTCTCATAATTGCAAATCAAAGAATCAATTCATACAATAGATTGAAGTAAAGCAACTATTAAACTGCGAAGAAAGAAATAAAGAGAGAAAACTTTACAAAAATGGTTTGAAGAGAACCCAAGATCAATCCAAGGCTTCTTCTAGACTAATTAAACTCCCATCCAAAAAACTCCCCCCTCTCTAGCCTTTTCTCTCACTAAATAGGGTTGAGAAAAGATTTATTGTAGATACAAAATTAGCCCTAAACCATTACAAGGATTAAAAAAGTAAGTGAGGATCATTTTGCCTTTTCCCAAGCTCTCTCATAACCTTATACACGTGTCTTGATGTCATTGGATGATTGGAGTCCCATGTGGCTCAAAGGAATGAAGTTAGAGGGCCAAAACAAGTCATTTTGGAGTGCCCAGAGTGCAAGATCCATCGATGGATTGGCATACATCCATCCATGGATTGATTGGGTAGGGAAAGAAGTTCTTCCCTACCCATTCAATCCGTCCACGGATGGATACAAATCCGTCGATGGATTGGTCGAACAGACCCGGCCCTGGTTTGACAATCCTTCATAAAATAGGCATTTGGAGGGGCCAACAAACTCCGATTTTGATGTTCTTTAGCATTTCGAAAAGCCCAAGATGTTTTCTACAACTTTTATGAAGACCAAAAACACAATTGAATTCTCTAAGATGGTGAAAAGAAGCTATATTTAATATCTATCCAATCTATCAAGATTTTCAACCTTGAGTTCTTCACATCTTATCTTCCCACTTGATTTGTTTTGCTCCTTTTCACTTCGATTCCTTTATTTTCACTCAATTGCCTCAATTGACACCTAAAAAGTGAAACAAAGCTAAGTGAGCTTCATTATATAATTAAATGCTTAAAACCATAGTAATTAACATAAGGAAACATGTCCATTTAAGCACTTAACACCTTACTTTACTTTTAAATGATTTTGTCGAATTTTTGACTTTTTTTAGATTATGTATCTCGAAGATAAAATGCATTATGACTATAGTGAAATTGAATTAAGTGGCTTATATGTTCTTGTTTGCAAGCCTTTATCCTCATTAAACCTTAATGTTACTTACAATATATTACTTAGGTACATATATTGTCACGCCCCGACCTAAGGCTCAGTCACGTGTCAGTCGCCGTACTCTCTCAAAATACGTGCTGGCCTCGTAAAACATCTCGAAAACAGTATTTAGCATTTATTAGATTCATCACCAAACTACAAATACTAAATATCATAAAATCTCAAAATGAATAAAACTTAAAACCAATATTTCCAAATAATATATATCTATATCAAATAGATATATAATAAAATCCATATATTGCAAAATATTCATATACAAATATATTCGTAAACCATAATATTGGCAAAATATCCCCAAGTATTGAAATCATCTAAAATAAGTGAAATATACAAATATTCAGAGAATGTGCAAAAGTGTTAATAAAACAAATGTAGTAGAATTTCAAAACCACAATTGGATCACCAAACTAAGGAATTGTAGATCACCTAATAGCAAAGGATTAGTAACTCGCACTAGCTACAACCAAACTGCTCCTTAAGAGCCTTAATCACGTAAAAAATAGTTAAATCACGGTGGTGAGTATAACAACTCCATGTTGTGGTTTGGAAACAATATAAAAGATAAAGATGGATGGGATATAATAATACCAAAATCAACTTTTAAAATCATAATTTTCGTTTAAATAAATTTCCTACCAATAAAATCATTTTCATCAAAATGTTTAGTTAGGGTGGCATAAATCAAACGAGCGTCATCCGTCAATGAGCTCGAACTGTGCCCTTTTTTTCCCAATGTTACCATTCGTTGCCTCAAAGCAATTACAACATGCCCTAGCGAGTCACCCTTCATGCCTCTCAGTCTCAAGGGTAATGCACCTGTGCCTCCTCTATGGAGGACGGTCCACAAGTCACTAACAAGCTAGCACAATTGCCCCTCATGGACGGTCCTTCTTAGACAATAATATTCAAAACAATTTCACAAAATTGTTTATCATACATATAAGCATATAATATATAATTCTCACCCATAGAATTCATTTGGTGTATACATGTGAGTGGTATAATATATCCCAAAACTATACAGAAACAATTATAAAACTAGTGCCATCAATGTCACTAAACATTGAGGTTAAATCACTTACACTTTGGGAGAATCATATACTCCCATATTAAATCCTCTAACACATCTCCAAACTTGGCTATGATCACCCAACTAGGGAAAAGCTTGTGGAGACACAAAATACTCAATTAATACATCAAACCTCTCAATGATTCACTAGAATTAAGGATGACATGCTACACAATGGAATTATCGCTAATATGTGCCATTTAATTCAACTTACGCCTAGGATTGTATATTTACACTTTACTTTTCTCATGGAAAAGTAAGTTCTTTTAAACTTGCTAACAAATATCTATATTCCTAGTAAAAAATATGGGTGAGGATTTCCAAAGATTAATGTGTTGGGTTATGCCCAAAGACAAATCACTTGGGCCTAATTACGATGGCCCAAGTCTAAATGGAATAAGAGTTTAATCCAAATCTAATTAGGTTAAAAGAGTTTTAACCTAAATATAAATAATGTGTGAGACAAATAAAATAGGCTTTTCCTGTGAAAACAAAATACAACTCTTTGTACGTTTGCTAGCACACAAGGCAGAGAGAAAACTCTATCCCTACTCTTCGTGAGACGAAGATTGGTTACTGTTTGATCATGTGGATACCGTTAAGGCGAGATCCTAAGGAGATTTTGCTACATCTTGATTCGATCCAGGTTCAGTTTCTGATTTCATCGCACAAGTAAGGTAATATTTCTATCACCGATTCTCATCCGTATGGATCCTGGTGGGAATTAAAATTTTATTTTTACGCTGCATCTATACGTTCTTGGTTTCTGTTCATCGATATTAGAGCGACTTGCGAAACCCATTCAGATTGATTGAATAGCACGGTCTCTGGTTTATTAGTTTTATTTATACATGAAATATTGTATATATTGTTTTATGTAGAAATTGAGATGCGATATTAATTTTGATTTTTCTACCCTAACGTGTTGATATATTTAAACTATATGACATGTTTAATTGTCAAAAATTGGATGAGATACATTAGTTGATAAGAAGAAGAGATTGCATTCAGCTATGCCTAAGAGTTAGGTAGAAACAAAACTGAGGCAATTAGGGTTTCCGATTATCATCCCAAAACAATTTGTGGCACTGAAAGACACCAACTATTGGTGGTTTTCTTGAAGGTCAGGGCTAGTAAAAGCCATGACCATCATATTTTCTCTACACTGGGTGTTAATTTGTAACCCCACAGTAAATACATTAGTTATTTAATTCAATCTTTTTAAATGTTTAAATTTTGATTAATTGTTATGCTGTTGTGAATAGCATGTCGATGATGTTCTTTGAGCATGGTGCATAGTTATAGCCCTATGACTGTAGGTTTTATGAGGGTTGTAAAATTTTAAACACGGCCTGCGTGTCTTGCCTTTCTCTCAAAATTCTGATTGTACATTTTTTTTTCACCTTACTTCCCTCGACTGTAACTTGAGGTTTCTATCATATCTCTTATATAGAATTAAGATATTTTTAGGAAAGAAGGTGCTTAACCAAATGAGGCAAAGACATGGTGGCTATACAAGGTAGACCAAGGTGGTGCTTAGAGAAGTTAGAATTACCCCTAGGTTGACCTTGTCAATTCTCTTATCACTTAAGAAAAATTGATGTAGATTGGGCTATTAATACGTCACGTTTATTTTTATGCATTTATTTTATGTATGAGACGCATGATTAAAATGGATGCGTGCTTATTGGTAATTGATAAGATAAATTTATGACATTCAATAACAAAGATTAAAATTGCTGAGGTCAAATTCCCTCAAAGAAAAATATTAAGTCAAATGCCTTCCAATGTATAGCCTTTGTTAATGCCTAGATTGAATAAATATAGGTTTGCCAAAGCAAAGTACATATTTTCTATCATGGTAAGATTCGATAGGATAATAGTGATATCCAAGTGGCTGATATTAGGTATGACTTAACTAGGCCATATCAATAGGATTGCCTAGTTAAGAGTTAGGTGGTTTATAGGATGAACTAAAACAAGAGTTGTTAACCTAACTATCCAAGATTGCATAAGATGCAATTGGCAAGAGTTGCCTACTTAAATAACCAAGTTTTGAGTGTTCAGTCAAAGCTGACTCAAGATCTAGGAAATATGGATCTTGGCCCACTAGAAAGTTCTAAAGTAAGATTTTCAAATTAATAGTGAGGGTTATTAATTTAATAAAATAGTGGGAGTATTATTTAATTTAAATTGTCAAATTAAATGAATAAAAAGCATGATACTTATTTTGCATATTTCTGTTGTAGATTACCATGGCATCAAACACGCCGACACACTTTCACTACGATCTGTCCTTGAGAAGGACAAGTTGAATGGGTTAAACTTCCTAGACTGGTACAGAACTTGAGGATATTCCTCAAATAAGAGAGAAAGTTGTATGTCCTTAAGGAACCCCTTCTTGATGAGGCACCTATTGCTGCTACAACCAAAGGCTAATAGAGATGCTTACAAGAAGCATTAATACGGTACCCTAGATGTAGCCTGCCTTATGCTTGCCACTATGACTCTTGATCTTTACAAGCATCATGAGGAGATGAAAGCTTCCGATATGATCGAACATCTAAAACAACTTTATCAAGGGCAAGATAGGCAAGAAAGATTTGATGTCTCTAAGGCCTTGTGTTCAGTATCAAAATAAACATATTTTCCTATGTTAATCTCTATGGATTTATGTATTTCATTGTATAAACTAAGCTTACTTAGCTTTGTTTCACTTTGTAGGTGTCAATTGAGGTAATTGAGTGAAAATGATGGAATTGAAGTGAAAAGGACCAAACACAAATCAAGTGGGAAGACAAGGTGTAAAGAACTCAAAGTTGAAATCCTGACAGATTGGATAGATCATAAATATGGCTGATTTTATCTATGTTCGAGACTTCAATTGTTTTTGTGATCTACATCAAAGTTATAGAGGACATCTTGGGCTTTCCGGAATACTAAAGAACGTCGAAATCGGAGTTTGTTTGGCCCTCCAAATGTCTGTTTTACGAGAGACTATCAAACTAAGTCCGGGTCTGCCCGACCAATCCGTCGACGGGTAAGCATGTAGACGTCGACGGCTGCTCGAGAAATGGACACGAGATCACTTACACAAGCAGAGACGTCGACGGCCAACTCTAGACGTCGACGGCCAAATCTAGACGTCGACGGGTAGAATCTAGACGTCGACGGGTAGAAGTTTCTGACTTCGAACACTTAAAGATTGAACACTTAGACGTCGACGGGCAGGTATCTAGACGTCGACAGATCGATCGAGCTGGGAAAAATATGAAGAAAACAAGCAGAGACGTCGACGGGTAGACACTTGGACGTCGACGGCTAACAAAGTCAAAACGCCGACAGACCCACTTAAATGCTGTCATTCCACTATCAAACCCATTAAAAATACATTCCGGATATTCAGTAGAGAGGAGCCATAACTAAACCTCAGAGTTGTCTCCCTCTTTTCCTCAATGGCTCCTACTTTAGCTTATTTTATTCTTAAGATTCCTCACCTCAGATGGGCAGAGTTATGGAGGAGCAGAGGACTATGGGCTGGCAGTGCTGGACGGCAGAAAGAAAGGGAGAAAGAGCAGCTTAAAAGGGGAGTTGAGTTCAGTTTTGAAGTGTGTATTTTTGCTGGGTTCTATTATTCATCTTGTAATTTTCGTTTAAGCAAAACTCTCAAAACTCCAATCTATTAGATTCAATCACTTTGATCTGCATTTGTGAGATTCTTGTTCTTAATGCTTTCTTGTTCATTGATTGTTCTTCTATCTCTTGAGTTTTAAAGATGATTATCATGTTTATTATCTTGTCTTTTGGATTGCTGAGTTAATTAGTTGCAAATAATTGATTGAGTAGTTCATTAGCATGCTAATCTTTGAACTCCAATGCTAGAGTTGGGGATTTCTTAGAACTTGAGTAGCAAGAGGATGTTTTTACATCCAAAGAGATTTGAAGATGCAATTTGAATTATGAATGCTGGGTTTGTTATTGATTGTTGTTAGCTTTCATCTTTCACTAGCTTATTGCTCTTCTAGGCTTGAATTTGGATTGCTGGGATTCAAATTAGCCATAAGAGGAAGGATTAATAGTGAACCTAGATTCATGGTTAATCAACATTAGGAAAGATTCATGGATTTGAAGCTGGTTTCTAATCCATGGGGTTAACCAATTAATGAGAAGAATGTTTGGTCAGTGAATCAATGATCAAGTGCTAGATTAAAAGATTGATCATATAATAGATTGGAGGTTTTATTTTATCATACATTGCATTATTATTACTATTCTTGATAACTCCTTATATTTTATTTCTAACACCAATACAAAACCCCCCTCTTTAAATTCTTGTTTAGTTTGATTTATGCTTTGTGAAAGTAATGATAAATTGGATAGCTCCTTGTGGGATCGACCCTTGCTTCCCTAACTACATGTTAGAGTAGTGAGGTTATTTTTGGTGCTTTGCGACACGCATCAAATTTTGGCGCCGTTGCCGGGGAGCTACGGCATTTATCACTACTTTCTTTTCATTTTCATTTGTTTCCCCTGTTCCCTTGTGATTTTTCCCTGTTTTTCTTTAGATTAGAACTTGTTTAATTATTTGCTTAGTTTACTTTCATTTCAGCTTTTGTACTTGTTGTTTTCTTGTTTCGCTTTTGTTCGCTTTGATTCTCTTGTTGTTTTTTTTGTTTCATTTTTCAGGATTTTGTACACACCAACTTGAGCCACCCACCCTCTCCACTTGAGCTAAAAATTGGTGTCTTATTCCTCAACGGGCATATGTTGAGACATTGACGGATGGGGTTTGAACAAGATAAGTCAGAAACATTTAGACGTCGACGGTTATTTACTTGGACGTCGACGGATGGGTCAGAGCAAGACAAATCGTGAAGTCAGATTTACTTAGACGTCGACGGATCAAACTCTAGACGTCGACGGATGACACGGGCATGAGCAAGATATGAATTTGAGCTTTTAGACGTTGACGTATAAACACATAGCCGTTGACGGGTACTCACCTTAATCCGTCCAAGCAACGGTAAATGAGCCCTTTTTAAAGGAATATATCTTAAGACCCACCCACCCACCCTTATTCTTTCTCACGTTCTTTCTTTATGTTGTGATTCTAGTTTGAGCACTTACATTTTCAGCCTACAAGGTATGCGGTCTTCCAACCTCAACTCATATATTTCGACTCTTGAAAATGCATTCCTTGATCGCACCAAGTATATTGCATTTTCTTTATGCTTACCCTTTTTATACTTGCTTGTATTTGTTCTTGTGGACTACATGATGTTCCAACATTGAGGACAATGTTTGATTTAAGTGTGGGGGGGATTTGCAATTGCATTGCTTGATAATTGGGGGTAGTAGTTTAGTTACATGATAGTTAACTTTCAAATGGAATGATGAGTTATTCATGGTATGAGTGTTAGCCTAGTTAGGAATGAAAGATGCATGATGTTGATTGAATAAAATGCTTTGCTTCTTGATTTCTAAGTATCGTGTTAGTTGATTTCTTTAAGTCAAATATGTTTGAGTAGGGTAATGCATTAACAACCTTGCGAGGATTTGAGCTTTATAGATTGCACTTCAATCTCTTTTCATTCTTGAGTGTAACTTATGTCTCCTATGGTTGTATGCTTCTAGAACTTGCTTGATACCTTGTTGAGATTACATTTATTGCATTCATGTTTGAAAGATGATTAAGGTTTAGGACTAAGTTTGAGCCAAATTGACCAACCTTTGTAAAGCCAATGTAGATAACCCCATGAGCTTAACATGATTTTAGCCATGTTCTTTGTTGTTAAACCTTATTATCCCAAAAAGGACCTCAAGCTTTAAAAGAAAAACAAGTTTACTCACCTTGTCTCTTTGACTTAGTGAAATAATTGCCTTGTTTTACATTTATGTTCTTGGAAAAAGGTTGGCAACAAGAATAAGTGTGGGGGGAAAAACCACCTTGAGTTGGTCAATTGAGAAAAAGGTTGTATGAGTGAGATGCACAAAGTATTTAAAGTAAAATAAAATGTGCCTTAAGAAAGCAAAATCTAGAAAGAAAGGCATTATAAAAGAACTTGGCATCTCCTAGGTTCAAATGAAAAAAAAAAAAGGACGAAAAGAGTGAAAAGAAGTTGATTAAAAGATGGAGAGATTAGTGAATTGTTGACCAAGCCAAGATTTGGGCTATTAAAAGTAAAATCTGCTCATAATTTCAATTAGTTAATACTTCATTAATCTTGAAGAGGCCTTTGATTGAATTCCTTTACTCATTTCTTTCTTTCATAACTTTCTCAACCAAAGCCCCATTACAACCTTACTTTAAAACCTTTTCATTCATTCATTCATGACATGTAAGATGGAGTAGTGGAGATGAGGTAGACTAGCAAGCATATGGTAAGTATATTTTCATAGAAAGACTCTTGAGGGCACCGTTATCAAACACTTGAGTGAATGAGAGATGACTAGTGAGGAATTGCCCTATTCAAGCATGTTTGGCTGAAGTTTGATGCTTGCATTGTTATTTATTAATCTTGTTTGCTTAGTTTTCTTATTCATGATTTGTTATGTTTTCTTTAGTTCTTATCCATGCTTTTACTCGTCACATGTGTTTCTCTTGAGTTCGATTTGAACTTTAACTACCATAATAAGAATGTTGTGGCTATTGTTGGTACACTTTTAGGAGACCATACCTCCTCCTACTAGGGACACCTAGGGGTTTAATATGGGCTTGTAGTTTAGGCTAAAAGCTACCGTGTTCTCCTACGAAAATGGACAATGAAGTTAGGTTAGGTTTAGTGTAGATAATAACTTTCCTTAGGCTTGCTCGAGGACGAGCAAAGGTTTAAGTGTGGGGGAATTTGTTGAGTACCAAAATAAACATATTTTCCTATGTTAATCTCTATGGATTTATGTATTTCATTGTATAAACTAAGCTTACTTAGCTTTGTTTCACTTTGTAGGTGTCAATTGAGGTAATTGAGTGAAAATGATGGAATTGAAGTGAAAAGGACCAAACACAAATCAAGTGGGAAGACAAGGTGTAAAGAACTCAAAGTTGAAATCCTGACAGATTGGATAGATCATAAATATGGCTGATTTTATCTATGTTCGAGACTTCAATTGTTTTTGTGATCTACACCAAAGTTATAGAGGACATCTTGGGCTTTCCGGAATGCTAAAGAACGTCGAAATCGGAGTTCGTTTGGCCCTCCAAATGTTTGTTTTACGAGAGACTATCAAACTAAGTCCGGGTCTGCCCGACCAATCCGTCGACGGGTAAGCATGTAGACGTCGACGGCTGCTCGAGAAATGGACACGAGATCACTTACACAAGCAGAGACGTCGACGGCCAACTCTAGACGTCGACGGCCAAATCTAGACGTCGACGGGTAGAATCTAGACGTCGAGGGGTAGAAGTTTCTGACTTCGAACACTTAAAGATTGAACACTTAGACGTCGACGGGCAGGTATCTAGACGTCGACAGATCGATCGAGCTGGGAAAAATATGAAGAAAACAAGCAGAGACGTCGACGGGTAGACACTTGGACGTCGACGGCTAACAAAGTCAAAACGCCGACAGACCCACTTAAATGCTGTCATTCCACTATCAAACCCATTAAAAATACATTCCGGATATTCAGTAGAGAGGAGCCATAACTAAACCTCAGAGTTGTCTCCCTCTTTTCCTCAATGGCTCCTACTTTAGCTTATTTTATTCTTAAGATTCCTCACCTCAGATGGGCAGAGTTATGGAGGAGCAGAGGACTATGGGCTGGCAGTGCTGGACGGCAGAAAGAAAGGGAGAAAGAGCAGCTTAAAAGGGGAGTTGAGTTCAGTTTTGAAGTGTGTATTTTTGCTGGGTTCTATTATTCATCTTGTAATTTTCGTTTAAGCAAAACTCTCAAAACTCCAATCTATTAGATTCAATCACTTTGATCTGCATTTGTGAGATTCTTGTTCTTAATGCTTTCTTGTTCATTGATTGTTCTTCTATCTCTTGAGCTTTAAAGATGATTATCATGTTTATTATCTTGTCTTTTGGATTGCTGAGTTAATTAGTTGCAAATAATTGATTGAGTAGTTCATTAGCATGCTAATCTTTGAACTCCAATGCTAGAGTTGGGGATTTCTTAGAACTTGAGTAGCAAGAGGATGTTTTTACATCCAAAGAGATTTGAAGATGCAATTTGAATAATGAATGCTGGGTTTGTTATTGATTGTTGTTAGCTTTCATCTTTCACTAGCTTATTGCTCTTCTAGGCTTGAATTTGGATTGCTGGGATTCAAATTAGCCATAAGAGGAAGGATTAATAGTGAACCTAGATTCATGGTTAATCAACATTAGGAAAGATTCATGGATTTGAAGCTGGTTTCTAATCCATGGGGTTAACCAATTAATGAGAAGAATGTTTGGTCAGTGAATCAATGATCAAGTGCTAGATTAAAAGATTGATCATATAATAGATTGGAGGTTTTATTTTATCATACATTGCATTATTATTACTATTCTTGATAACTCCTTATATTTTATTTCTAACACCAATACAAAACCCCCCTCTTTAAATTCTTGTTTAGTTTGATTTATGCTTTGTGAAAGTAATGATAAATTGGATAGCTCCTTGTGGGATCGACCCTTGCTTCCCTAACTACATGTTAGAGTAGTGAGGTTATTTTTGGTGCTTTGCGACACGCATCAAGTTTTGGCGCCGTTGCCGGGGAGCTACGGCATTTATCACTACTTTCTTTTCATTTTCATTTGTTTCCCCTGTTCCCTTGTGATTTTTCCCTGTTTTTCTTTAGATTAGAACTTGTTTAATTATTTTCTTAGTTTACTTTCATTTCAGCTTTTGTACTTGTTGTTTTCTTGTTTCGCTTTTGTTCGCTTTGATTCTCTTGTTGTTTTTTTTGTTTCATTTTTCAGGATTTTGTACACACCAACTTGAGCCACCCACCCTCTCCACTTGAGCTAAAAATTGGTGTCTTATTCCTCAACGGGCATATGTTGAGACATTGACGGATGGGGTTTGAACAAGATAAGTCAGAAACATTTAGACGTCGACGGTTATTTACTTGGACGTCGACGGATGGGTCAGAGCAAGACAAATCGTGAAGTCAGATTTACTTAGACGTCGACGGATCAAACTCTAGACGTCGACGGATGACACGGGCATGAGCAAGATATGAATTTGAGCTTTTAGACGTTGACGTATAAACACATAGCCGTTGACGGGTACTCACCTTAATCCGTCCAAGCAACGGTAAATGAGCCCTTTTTAAAGGAATATATCTTAAGACCCACCCACCCACCCTTATTCTTTCTCACGTTCTTTCTTTATGTTGTGATTCTAGTTTGAGCACTTACATTTTCAGCCTACAAGGTATGCGGTCTTCCAACCTCAACTCATATATTTCGACTCTTGAAAATGCATTCCTTGATCGCACCAAGTATATTGCATTTTCTTTATGCTTACCCTTTTTATACTTGCTTGTATTTGTTCTTGTGGACTACATGATGTTCCAACATTGAGGACAATGTTTGATTTAAGTGTGGGGGGGATTTGCAATTGCATTGCTTGATAATTGGGGGTAGTAGTTTAGTTACATGATAGTTAACTTTCAAATGGAATGATGAGTTATTCATGGTATGAGTGTTAGCCTAGTTAGGAATGAAAGATGCATGATGTTGATTGAATAAAATGCTTTGCTTCTTGATTTCTAAGTATCGTGTTAGTTGATTTCTTTAAGTCAAATATGTTTGAGTAGGGTAATGCATTAACAACCTTGCGAGGATTTGAGCTTTATAGATTGCACTTCAATCTCTTTTCATTCTTGAGTGTAACTTATGTCTCCTATGGTTGTATGCTTCTAGAACTTGCTTGATACCTTGTTGAGATTACATTTATTGCATTCATGTTTGAAAGATGATTAAGGTTTAGGACTAAGTTTGAGCCAAATTGACCAACCTTTGTAAAGCCAATGTAGATAACCCCATGAGCTTAACATGATTTTAGCCATGTTCTTTGTTGTTAAACCTTATTATCCCAAAAAGGACCTCAAGCTTTAAAAGAAAAACAAGTTTACTCACCTTGTCTCTTTGACTTAGTGAAATAATTGCCTTGTTTTACATTTATGTTCTTGGAAAAAGGTTGGCAACAAGAATAAGTGTGGGGGGAAAAACCACCTTGAGTTGGTCAATTGAGAAAAAGGTTGTATGAGTGAGATGCACAAAGTATTTAAAGTAAAATAAAATGTGCCTTAAGAAAGCAAAATCTAGAAAGAAAGGCATTATAAAAGAACTTGGCATCTCCTAGGTTCAAATGAAAAAAAAAAAAGGACGAAAAGAGTGAAAAGAAGTTGATTAAAAGATGGAGAGATTAGTGAATTGTTGACCAAGCCAAGATTTGGGCTATTAAAAGTAAAATCTGCTCATAATTTCAATTAGTTAATACTTCATTAATCTTGAAGAGGCCTTTGATTGAATTCCTTTACTCATTTCTTTCTTTCATAACTTTCTCAACCAAAGCCCCATTACAACCTTACTTTAAAACCTTTTCATTCATTCATTCATGACATGTAAGATGGAGTAGTGGAGATGAGGTAGACTAGCAAGCATATGGTAAGTATATTTTCATAGAAAGACTCTTGAGGGCACCGTTATCAAACACTTGAGTGAATGAGAGATGACTAGTGAGGAATTGCCCTATTCAAGCATGTTTGGCTGAAGTTTGATGCTTGCATTGTTATTTATTAATCTTGTTTGCTTAGTTTTCTTATTCATGATTTGTTATGTTTTCTTTAGTTCTTATCCATGCTTTTACTCGTCACATGTGTTTCTCTTGAGTTCGATTTGAACTTTAACTACCATAATAAGAATGTTGTGGCTATTGTTGGTACACTTTTAGGAGACCATACCTCCTCCTACTAGGGACACCTAGGGGTTTAATATGGGCTTGTAGTTTAGGCTAAAAGCTACCGTGTTCTCCTACGAAAATGGACAATGAAGTTAGGTTAGGTTTAGTGTAGATAATAACTTTCCTTAGGCTTGCTCGAGGACGAGCAAAGGTTTAAGTGTGGGGGAATTTGTTGAGTACCAAAATAAACATATTTTCCTATGTTAATCTCTATGGATTTATGTATTTCATTGTATAAACTAAGCTTACTTAGCTTTGTTTCACTTTGTAGGTGTCAATTGAGGTAATTGAGTGAAAATGATGGAATTGAAGTGAAAAGGACCAAACACAAATCAAGTGGGAAGACAAGGTGTAAAGAACTCAAAGTTGAAATCCTGACAGATTGGATAGATCATAAATATGGCTGATTTTATCTATGTTCGAGACTTCAATTGTTTTTGTGATCTACATCAAAGTTATAGAGGACATCTTGGGCTTTCCGGAATGCTAAAGAACGTCGAAATCGGAGTTCGTTTGGCCCTCCAAATGTCTGTTTTACGAGAGACTATCAAACTAAGTCCGGGTCTGCCCGACCAATCCGTCGACGGCCAAATCTAGACGTCGAGGGGTAGAATCTAGACGTCGACGGGTAGAAGTTTCTGACTTCGAACACTTAAAGATTGAACACTTAGACGTCGACGGGCAGGTATCTAGACGTCGACAGATCGATCGAGCTGGGAAAAATATGAAGAAAACAAGCAGAGACGTCGACGGGTAGACACTTGGACGTCGACGGCTAACAAAGTCAAAACGCCGACAGACCCACTTAAATGCTGTCATTCCACTATCAAACCCATTAAAAATACATTCCGGATATTCAGTAGAGAGGAGCCATAACTAAACCTCAGAGTTGTCTCCCTCTTTTCCTCAATGGCTCCTACTTTAGCTTATTTTATTCTTAAGATTCCTCACCTCAGATGGGCAGAGTTATGGAGGAGCAGAGGACTATGGGCTGGCAGTGCTGGACGGCAGAAAGAAAGGGAGAAAGAGCAGCTTAAAAGGGGAGTTGAGTTCAGTTTTGAAGTGTGTATTTTTGCTGGGTTCTATTATTCATCTTGTAATTTTCGTTTAAGCAAAACTCTCAAAACTCCAATCTATTAGATTCAATCACTTTGATCTGCATTTGTGAGATTCTTGTTCTTAATGCTTTCTTGTTCATTGATTGTTCTTCTATCTCTTGAGCTTTAAAGATGATTATCATGTTTATTATCTTGTCTTTTGGATTGCTGAGTTAATTAGTTGCAAATAATTGATTGAGTAGTTCATTAGCATGCTAATCTTTGAACTCCAATGCTAGAGTTGGGGATTTCTTAGAACTTGAGTAGCAAGAGGATGTTTTTACATCCAAAGAGATTTGAAGATGCAATTTGAATAATGAATGCTGGGTTTGTTATTGATTGTTGTTAGCTTTCATCTTTCACTAGCTTATTGCTCTTCTAGGCTTGAATTTGGATTGCTGGGATTCAAATTAGCCATAAGAGGAAGGATTAATAGTGAACCTAGATTCATGGTTAATCAACATTAGGAAAGATTCATGGATTTGAAGCTGGTTTCTAATCCATGGGGTTAACCAATTAATGAGAAGAATGTTTGGTCAGTGAATCAATGATCAAGTGCTAGATTAAAAGATTGATCATATAATAGATTGGAGGTTTTATTTTATCATACATTGCATTATTATTACTATTCTTGATAACTCCTTATATTTTATTTCTAACACCAATACAAAACCCCCCTCTTTAAATTCTTGTTTAGTTTGATTTATGCTTTGTGAAAGTAATGATAAATTGGATAGCTCCTTGTGGGATCGACCCTTGCTTCCCTAACTACATGTTAGAGTAGTGAGGTTATTTTTGGTGCTTTGCAACACGCATCAAGTTTTGGCGCCGTTGCCGGGGAGCTACGGCATTTATCACTACTTTCTTTTCATTTTCATTTGTTTCCCCTGTTCCCTTGTGATTTTTCCCTGTTTTTCTTTAGATTAGAACTTGTTTAATTATTTGCTTAGTTTACTTTCATTTCAGCTTTTGTACTTGTTGTTTTCTTGTTTCGCTTTTGTTCGCTTTGATTCTCTTGTTGTTTTTTTTGTTTCATTTTTCAGGATTTTGTACACACCAACTTGAGCCACCCACCCTCTCCACTTGAGCTAAAAATTGGTGTCTTATTCCTCAACGGGCATATGTTGAGACATTGACGGATGGGGTTTGAACAAGATAAGTCAGAAACATTTAGACGTCGACGGTTATTTACTTGGACGTCGACGGATGGGTCAGAGCAAGACAAATCGTGAAGTCAGATTTACTTAGACGTCGACGGATCAAACTCTAGACGTCGACGGATGACACGGGCATGAGCAAGATATGAATTTGAGCTTTTAGACGTTGACGTATAAACACATAGCCGTTGACGGGTACTCACCTTAATCCGTCCAAGCAACGGTAAATGAGCCCTTTTTAAAGGAATATATCTTAAGACCCACCCACCCACCCTTATTCTTTCTCACGTTCTTTCTTTATGTTGTGATTCTAGTTTGAGCACTTACATTTTCAGCCTACAAGGTATGCGGTCTTCCAACCTCAACTCATATATTTCGACTCTTGAAAATGCATTCCTTGATCGCACCAAGTATATTGCATTTTCTTTATGCTTACCCTTTTTATACTTGCTTGTATTTGTTCTTGTGGACTACATGATGTTCCAACATTGAGGACAATGTTTGATTTAAGTGTGGGGGGGATTTGCAATTGCATTGCTTGATAATTGGGGGTAGTAGTTTAGTTACATGATAGTTAACTTTCAAATGGAATGATGAGTTATTCATGGTATGAGTGTTAGCCTAGTTAGGAATGAAAGATGCATGATGTTGATTGAATAAAATGCTTTGCTTCTTGATTTCTAAGTATCGTGTTAGTTGATTTCTTTAAGTCAAATATGTTTGAGTAGGGTAATGCATTAACAACCTTGCGAGGATTTGAGCTTTATAGATTGCACTTCAATCTCTTTTCATTCTTGAGTGTAACTTATGTCTCCTATGGTTGTATGCTTCTAGAACTTGCTTGATACCTTGTTGAGATTACATTTATTGCATTCATGTTTGAAAGATGATTAAGGTTTAGGACTAAGTTTGAGCCAAATTGACCAACCTTTGTAAAGCCAATGTAGATAACCCCATGAGCTTAACATGATTTTAGCCATGTTCTTTGTTGTTAAACCTTATTATCCCAAAAAGGACCTCAAGCTTTAAAAGAAAAACAAGTTTACTCACCTTGTCTCTTTGACTTAGTGAAATAATTGCCTTGTTTTACATTTATGTTCTTGGAAAAAGGTTGGCAACAAGAATAAGTGTGGGGGGAAAAACCACCTTGAGTTGGTCAATTGAGAAAAAGGTTGTATGAGTGAGATGCACAAAGTATTTAAAGTAAAATAAAATGTGCCTTAAGAAAGCAAAATCTAGAAAGAAAGGCATTATAAAAGAACTTGGCATCTCCTAGGTTCAAATGAAAAAAAAAAAGGACGAAAAGAGTGAAAAGAAGTTGATTAAAAGATGGAGAGATTAGTGAATTGTTGACCAAGCCAAGATTTGGGCTATTAAAAGTAAAATCTGCTCATAATTTCAATTAGTTAATACTTCATTAATCTTGAAGAGGCATTTGATTGAATTCCTTTACTCATTTCTTTCTTTCATAACTTTCTCAACCAAAGCCCCATTACAACCTTACTTTAAAACCTTTTCATTCATTCATTCATGACATGTAAGATGGAGTAGTGGAGATGAGGTAGACTAGCAAGCATATGGTAAGTATATTTTCATAGAAAGACTCTTGAGGGCACCGTTATCAAACACTTGAGTGAATGAGAGATGACTAGTGAGGAATTGCCCTATTCAAGCATGTTTGGCTGAAGTTTGATGCTTGCATTGTTATTTATTAATCTTGTTTGCTTAGTTTTCTTATTCATGATTTGTTATGTTTTCTTTAGTTCTTATCCATGCTTTTACTCGTCACATGTGTTTCTCTTGAGTTCGATTTGAACTTTAACTACCATAATAAGAATGTTGTGGCTATTGTTGGTACACTTTTAGGAGACCATACCTCCTCCTACTAGGGACACCTAGGGGTTTAATATGGGCTTGTAGTTTAGGCTAAAAGCTACCGTGTTCTCCTACGAAAATGGACAATGAAGTTAGGTTAGGTTTAGTGTAGATAATAACTTTCCTTAGGCTTGCTCGAGGACGAGCAAAGGTTTAAGTGTGGGGGAATTTGTTGAGTACCAAAATAAACATATTTTCCTATGTTAATCTCTATGGATTTATGTATTTCATTGTATAAACTAAGCTTACTTAGCTTTGTTTCACTTTGTAGGTGTCAATTGAGGTAATTGAGTGAAAATGATGGAATTGAAGTGAAAAGGACCAAACACAAATCAAGTGCGAAGACAAGGTGTAAAGAACTCAAAGTTGAAATCCTGACAGATTGGATAGATCATAAATATGGCTGATTTTATCTATGTTCGAGACTTCAATTGTTTTTGTGATCTACATCAAAGTTATAGAGGACATCTTGGGCTTTCCGGAATGCTAAAGAACGTCGAAATCGGAGTTCGTTTGGCCCTCCAAATGTCTGTTTTACGAGAGACTATCAAACTAAGTCCGGGTCTGCCCGACCAATCCGTCGACGGGTAAGCATGTAGACGTCGACGGCTACTCGAGAAATGGACACGAGATCACTTACACAAGCAGAGACGTCGACGGCCAACTCTAGACGTCGACGGCCAAATCTAGACGTCGACGGGTAGAATCTAGACGTCGACGGGTAGAAGTTTCTGACTTCGAACACTTAAAGATTGAACACGTAGACGTCGACGGGCAGGTATCTAGACGTCGACAGATCGATCGAGCTGGGAAAAATATGAAGAAAACAAGCAGAGACGTCGACGGGTAGACACTTGGACGTCGACGACTAACAAAGTCAAAACGCCGACAGACCCACTTAAATGCTGTCATTCCACTATCAAACCCATTAAAAATACATTCCGGATATTCAGTAGAAAGGAGCCATAACTAAATCTCAGAGTTGTCTCCCTCTTTTCCTCAATGGCTCCTACTTTAGCTTATTTTATTCTTAAGATTCCTCACCTCAGATGGGCAGAGTTATGGAGGAGCAGAGGACTATGGGCTGGCAGTGCTGGACGGCAGAAAGAAAGGGAGAAAGAGCAGCTTAAAAGGGGAGTTGAGTTCAGTTTTGAAGTGTGTATTTTTGCTGGGTTCTATTATTCATCTTGTAATTTTCGTTTAAGCAAAACTCTCAAAACTCCAATCTATTAGATTCAATCACTTTGATCTGCATTTGTGAGATTCTTGTTCTTAATGCTTTCTTGTTCATTGATTGTTCTTCTATCTCTTGAGCTTTAAAGATGATTATCATGTTTATTATCTTGTCTTTTGGATTGCTGAGTTAATTAGTTGCAAATAATTGATTGAGTAGTTCATTAGCATGCTAATCTTTGAACTCCAATGCTAGAGTTGGGGATTTCTTAGAACTTGAGTAGCAAGAGGATGTTTTTACATCCAAAGAGATTTGAAGATGCAATTTGAATAATGAATGCTGGGTTTGTTATTGATTGTTGTTAGCTTTCATCTTTCACTAGCTTATTGCTCTTCTAGGCTTGAATTTGGATTGCTGGGATTCAAATTAGCCATAAGAGGAAGGATTAATAGTGAACCTAGATTCATGGTTAATCAACATTAGGAAAGATTCATGGATTTGAAGCTGGTTTCTAATCCATGGGGTTAACCAATTAATGAGAAGAATGTTTGGTCAGTGAATCAATGATCAAGTGCTAGATTAAAAGATTGATCATATAATAGATTGGAGGTTTTATTTTATCATACATTGCATTATTATTACTATTCTTGATAACTCCTTATATTTTATTTCTAACACCAATACAAAACCCCCCTCTTTAAATTCTTGTTTAGTTTGATTTATGCTTTGTGAAAGTAATGATAAATTGGATAGCTCCTTGTGGGATCGACCCTTGCTTCCCTAACTACATGTTAGAGTAGTGAGGTTATTTTTGGTGCTTTGCGACACGCATCACCTTGTTTCAGTGCAAAAATGGCAGAAGGAACTCCCATTGGAAAACATGTTCTAAAGATGTTAGGCTATGTTGAGAGCCTTTGATAGGTTGGAATTTCCACTAGGCAAAGCGTTGGCAACTGATGTAACTCTGCAATCATTGCCTGAGAGTTACAGTTAATTCATCATGAACTATAACATGAATGAATTTGACAAACCTCTGCCAGAGTTGTTTGGCGTGTTAAGAACTGCTAAAGCAAACATGAAAAAGGCCAAGCCTAATACCATTATGATAGTTCAAAAGGGTAAGAAAAAGGCCAAAGGCAAATTCAAGCCAAAAAGCAAGGACAATAAAGCCGTCGGCAATTCCAAGGAAACTACTCTTGCACTGATAAAGGCGGGGTGGCTAAGGAAGGGAATTGCTTCCATTGCGGTGAGATTGGCCATTGGAAAAGAAATTGCAACGTTTATATGGAAGAGTTGAAGAAAAAGAAAGGAAGTGAGACTTCTACTTTAGGTATTTATGTTGTAGAAGTCAATTCATCTACTTCTACATCATGGGTATTAGATATCACATGCAGTTCTCACATTTGTGTAAATATGTAAGGAATCAAAAAGAGTAGGACATTTGACTAAGAGTGATGTCGACTTACGAGTTGGCAATGGAGCAAAAGTTGCTGCTTTAACTGTAGTAACACATACATTATCTTTGCCTATTGGGTTAAGTTAGAACTTGAGGATTGTTATTATGTGCCTACAATTACTAGAAATATTATTTCTGTTGCTTGTTTGGAGAAGCTTGGTTTTTCATTTGTTATAAAGAACAAATGTTCTATTTATTTCAATTATATATCTATTATGGTTGTGCATATTTAATTAATTGTCTCTATGTTCTAGAGTTAGATAAGCATGTCTTTAACATAAATACTAAAAGGATTAATCTAATGATTCTAATCCGACCTACCTTTGGCATTGCCACTTAGGCCATGTAAATGAGAAATGCATCTTAAGACTCTATAAAGATGGGCTCTTGGACTCATTTGATTTTGAATCATATGAGGTCTGTAAATCTTGTTTATCTGGCAAAATGACTAAACTCCTTTCATTGGACATAGTGAAAGGGCTAATGATTTATTAAGCCTTATACATACAGATGTATGTGGACCATTAAATAAATAGGCTAGAGGTGGTTTTCAGTGTTTCATTACATTTATTGATGATTTTAGTAGATATGGATATGTGTATCTTATGAGACACAAATTTAAAACCTTTGAAATGTTCAAAGAATTCAAGAATGAAGTACAAAACCAACTTGGCAAAAATATAAAGATACTTCGATCTGATCGAGGTGGAGAATATTTAAGCCAAGAGTTTCGTGACTATCTAAAGGAGTGTGGAATAGTTTCACAACTTACTCCTCCTGCTACACCATAATGGAATGGTGTTTCCAAAAAGAGGAATCAAACATTGTTAGACATGGTCCGATCAATGATGAGTCATGCAAATTTTCCAGTTTCCTTTTGGGGACATGCATTAGAAACCACTGCTTTTACACTTAATCATGTTCCATCTAAATCGATTCAAAATACACCATAAGATATGGACTGGGAAGCATCCTCGTATGTCTTTTACGAAGACTTGGGGTTGTGAGGCTTATTTAAAATGCCAAACATCAGATAAACTTGAACCCAAATCTGAAAAGTGCTTCTTTGTTAGGTATCCCAAGTTAACTAAAGGATAATATTCCTATAATCCAATAGAGAACAAAGTATTTGTTGCTCGGACTGGTGTTTTTCTAGAAAGAGAATTTATTTCTAGAAAAAATGGTGGGAGTAAGATTGATCTTGAAGAAGTTCATGATCAATAACAAAATATTGAAGAAGTTCAAGTTCAACAAGAAGACATTGAACCTTAGATGGAATCTAAGCAGAGTCCACAAGTTGTTGTGGAACAAGAACATGCTCAAGAAACATAACTACTATGTAGGTCCTCTAGAACATACCGTTTGCCTATGAAATATGCATTGCTCATAACTCATCATCGTGATGTTCGGTTAATGGATTAAGATGAGCCCACTATCTACCAAGAAGTGATTGGGTCCAAAATCTGACAAATGGCTTGAGGCCATGAAATTCGAAATGGAATCCATGTATGCCAACCAAGTTTGGACTTTGTTTGACCCACATGAAGAGGTAAAACCCATAAGGTGCAAATGGGTTTTCAAGAAGAAAACTGACATGGATGGAAATCTACATACCTATAAAGGGCGATTGGTCACTAAAGGTTTCCGAAAAATTCATGGTGTTGACTATGATAAGAGATTTTCACCAGTTACGATGTTTAAATCCATTCGAATTTTGCTTGCGATAGCTGCATTTCATGATTATGAAATCTGGAAAATGGATGTCAAAACCGCTTTCCTTAATGGAAATCTTCAAGCGCATGTGTACATGACACAACTAGAAGATTTTGTCACTCTAAAAAATGCTGGGAAGGTTTGTAAGCTACAACGATCCATCTATGCAATGAAGCAAGCTTCTCGAAGCTAGAATCTTCATTTCAATGATTCAATCAAAGAGTTTGGTTTCATCAAAAATAAAGATAAGCTTTGTGTTTATAGGAAGGTTAATGGGGGCACAGCTGTCCTCTTAGTATTGTATGTAGATGACATACTTCTTATTTAGAATGACATCCCTACTCTACAGTCTGTAAAGACTTTGTTAGGGAAAAGTTTCTCTATAAAGGACTTAGGTGAAGCCACTTATTTATTAGGTGTTAAGATCGATAGAGATAGATCTAGAAACTTAATTGGCCTAAGTCAGAGTACATACATAGATAAAGTGCTAAAATGGTTTAGCATGTAGGATTCTAAGAAAGGATTCTTGCTTATGACACATGGCATTATTCCTTCGAAAGATCAGTGTCTAATGACACAAGATGAGCGAGAATGCATGGATAAGATTCCATATGCATGTGTATTGGATCTATCATGTATGCTATGTTATATACTCATCTAGATGTCTCGTATGGTTTAAGCATGATGAGCTAGTACCAAGCTAATCCGGGTGAGCGTCACTAGATTGCTGTCAATAATATCCTTAAGTACTTGAGAAGAACTAAGGATACTTTTTTAATATATGGAGGTGAAGAGGAACTCACTATGAGAGGTTACACAAATGCAAGTTTCCAAACAGATAAAGATGATTCTCGATCACAATTTGGGTATGTGTTTTACCTAAATGGTTGTGCTGTAAGCTAGACGAGTTCGAAGTAAGACAGTGGCTGATTCTACAATAAAAGCTGAGCATATTGCTGCTAGTGGAGCAGCAAAAGAGGCTGTTTGGATCAAGAAGTTTGTCACTGAACTTGGAGTTGTACCTAGCATTACGGATCCTATAGAGCTCTATTGTGATAACAGTGGGGCTATTGCACAGGCTAAGGAATCCATATCTCACCAACGATCCAAATATATATTTTGGCGATTCCATCCTATCCGAGATATCATTGATAAGGGAGATGTGAAAATATACAAAGTACCGACTGATGATGACATTGCTGATCCATTGACGAAGCCTTTAATGCAGTAGAGGCATGATCATCACAGTAACTCATTTGGTGTTAGATACATGAGTGATTGGATACAGGATTGTTGGTGTATACATTAAAACCTATTATATGACAATGTCTTTTGTTTTTAATACATTTTATCATGCTAGTATGGTATTCTTATTAAATGGTAATTTTATTATTATAGTTATTTGATACCTGCATACTAAAAATAACCATAATAATGTCCCTAGAATAATTATGAATTATTCTTAAATGTCCCTAGTCAAGTATTATTATGAGCTGGGATAACAATAATGCACGGAGACTAGTATGTGTAGAGACTGATGACAAAAAGTTGTCATGTATATAAGACATCAAATCAGCACATAGGTACATGTTAGAGAACTTTTTGTATTAGACCGACCCGGAATGAGAATGCTACATGGATTGTTATATGAGTGCCATAAGTGGTTCTTAGAGTGATAATGGTGTAAGTGATCATTTGACTTGAGATCACTATAGATTCCTATATTACGGGTTGTGTGCTTTAATGCGATTAATCGTCACTCGTAACTGGGTGGACCATAAAGTCCATAATTAGGTATGCAATAAATCATGCAGAGGAATATGCGTGATCAAGAAAGAATTTGCCCCTCTTATATAACAAGAGTGATATCTTGTGCCCGTTGATTGAGTGAGACTAAAATGCATGGCCGTGCTCAAATGAATTGATGTGAGATATCAATTGTATTTGTTTTGAATAGTCCACTTGGGAATCAAGAAACATATAGATTGAACTATGCAAGTATGACATATTCCATGACTTGTGTTCAATTGAGATATCATGGACAAAAGGATTAGACAACATAGTAACATTAATCACGGATAAGGTTATATCTAACCACTATATTCTTGTGACTTAGATAGCAATGATGTGTTGCTAGACATCGCCCATTGCTTGTGATGTTAAAAGAAAATAGTTTTAATGTCACTACTAATGTTACAAGAACTTATAGTGTCACACACAAAGATCAAAAGCACAATGGAGTTTATAAATTAAGACAATGGGTAATTCGTCTTAGTGCAAATGGGAGATTGTTAGGTTATATGTGATTGGCACAAAAATATACTTACTTTATGTGCTTATTTCCTATGATTATTGTGCCTATCTTATCTTACTTCCACTCATATAAGTATGGTTTTGTATTTGAAGGTTCCAAATGAGCTTTGAGTGGAGAAATGAGCATTTGAAGATGAAAAGAGTCAAATTGGAAGCAAAGGAAAGAAAGGAAATTAAAATGTCAAAGTGAAGGTGTAGGCAGATTTGAGACATCTGAAAGATAGCTGAATTTCACCACCTTAAAGTCTTTAATTGCATTTATGATCTTCATTAAAGTTGTAGAGGGCATCCTAAGCTTTCCAGAATGCCCAAGAACGCCCCAATCAAAGTCCTTTTGGCCCTCCAAATGCTCATTCTACCGAGACATTCCAAACCAGGCGAGAAAACAAGCTAATGGCGCCATTCTAGTTCCTAATGGCGCCATTCCACTTCAGCTTTACCCAAATCCGCACATATGAAGATAGAGACCAAGCTAATGGCGCCATTCCACTTCCTAATGGTGCCATTACACTCCAACATTGCCAAGCCATGCATTTCAACACACCAAAGGCAAGCTAATAGAGCCATTACACTTCCTAATGGCGCCATTACACTTGAAGATTGGCAAAGATGGGCAAAGTCAGCACGGGCTTAGAAATGGAAGATCCTAACGGCACCGTTCCACTTCATAGTGGTGCCATTAGGATTAATAGTCAGACAACGCAGCAAGAAGAGCATAACGGCGCCGTTCCATTTTGTAATGGCGCCGTTCCAGGAAATGTCTCCAGCGTCCTTCACACTCTTTAGTCAGCAACTAGGTCATTAAGGGTATTGATGTAATTTGGTCATTTAAATAGCTTGTTTTCTTTAGAGTTTGAACAGATTGGGACAGATTACTGATTTTAGTTTTGAGAGCAGCCAGAGAGAAAGAATTTACCGTAAGAGGGAGGGGCTTTCCCCTCTCTCCCTCCTTTTGTATTTCTTAGTTTTTCAATGCAATTTCCTTATGTCTCCCCTCAATTAATGAGTGGGTAGACTTTAGTTTTCTCTAATCTATGTTTTAATTATCTTTATTGTTAGATTTGCGATGAGATTCTTGTGCTTAATTATTGAATTAAACCTTGGGTATTCTTTGATTGCTTGTTATTATTGACTATGTTTACTTGATTTGCTTAATTGGACCGGTACTCTTAAGTTAATCAAGATTAACACTAGCTAAATTTAATCTAATGAATCTTTAGTAGTTAAATTAGATTATTAGTAGCAAGTGGGTAGCTTAGTTCCTATCCATAGCAATCAAAGGGATTATCTCAAGCGAACGCGCGAAGTGTTTCGTTAGATAAGTGTGGGCTAATGTCTATTTAGATAGATTAATGCTTTACTTGGCATGTACATGGTTACCACGGAGGAATCATGCTTGATTGGGTAAAAGGGTCTAGTTTGGGAAGCGATAGGCACCGAATTAGGCTAATTAAGAATAGACCGGGATTTAGGGGAAGCGATAGTACCTTAAGTCTACGCTTGCTATCCATAGGTTGATTCAATATCCTTAGTAAGTCTAGGAATCACATTTCTAGTCAATTAGATAGTTAATCATAGGTTAGAGGTTTTAGTTAGATAGTTAATTTTACTCTTGATCATTTATTGTTTTCTTTATTATTTGCTTTCATATTTGTCTGTTCACTTTCCACAATCCCCCCTGTTTTATTGTTGTTATTTGAAAAACAAGATTGCTCTTGCTTCCTTTGGGTTCGACCCTTACTTGCTTTCTATACTGTTAGTTTAAGTAAGGTGTTGAGTACCAAAATAAACATATTTTCCTATGTTAATCTCTATGGATTTATGTATTTCATTGTATAAACTAAGCTTACTTAGCTTTGTTTCACTTTGTAGGTGTCAATTGAGGTAATTGAGTGAAAATGATGGAATTGAAGTGAAAAGGACCAAACACAAATCAAGTGGGAAGACAAGATGTAAAGAACTCAAAGTTGAAATCCTGACAGATTGGATAGATCATAAATATGGCTGATTTTATCTATGTTCGAGACTTCAATTGTTTTTGTGATCTACATCAAAGTTATAGAGGACATCTTGGGCTTTCCGGAATGCTAAAGAACGTTGAAATCGGAGTTCGTTTGGCCCTCCAAATGTCTGTTTTACGAGAGACTATCAAACTAAGTCCGGGTCTGCCCGACCAATCCGTCGACGGGTAAGCATGTAGACGTCGACGGCTGCTCGAGAAATGGACACGAGATCACTTACACAAGCAGAGACGTCGACGGCCAACTCTAGACGTCGACGGCCAAATCTAGACGTCGACGGGTAGACTATAGACGTCGACGGGTAGAAGTTTCTGACTTCGAACACTTAAAGATTGAACACTTAGACGTCGACGGGCAAGTATCTAGACGTCGACGGATCGATCGAGCTGGGAAAAATATGAAGAAAACAAGCAGAGACGTCGACGGGCAGACACTTGGACGTCGACGGCTAACAAAGTCAAAACGCCGACAGACCCACTTAAATGCTGTCATTCCACTATCAAACCCATTAAAAATACATTCCGGATATTCAGTAGAGAGGAGCCATAACTAAACCTCAGAGTTGTCTCCCTTTTTTCCTCAATGGCTCCTACTTTAGCTTATTTTATTCTTAAGATTCCTCACCTCAGATGGGCAGAGTTATGGAGGAGCAGAGGACTATGGGCTGGCAGTGCTGGACGGCAGAAAGAAAGGGAGAAAGAGCAGCTTAAAAGAGTTGTTGAGTTCAGTTTTGAAGTGTGTATTTTTGCTGGGTTCTATTATTCATCTTGTAATTTTCGTTTAAGCAAAACTCTCAAAATTCCAATCTATTAGATTCAATCACTTTGATCTGCATTTGTGAGATTCTTGTTCTTAATGCTTTCTTGTTCATTGATTGTTCTTCTATCTCTTGAGCTTTAAAGATGATTATCATGTTTATTATCTTGTCTTTTGGATTGCTGAGTTAATTAGTTGCAAATAATTGATTGAGCAGTTCATTAGCATGCTAATCTTTGAACTCCAAAGCTAGAGTTTGGTGATTTCTTAGAACTTGAGTAGCAAGAGGATGCTTTTACATTCAAAGAGATTTGAAGATGCAATTTGAATAATGAATGCTGGGTTTGTTATTGATTGTTGTTAGCTTTCATCTTTCACTAGCTTATTGCTCTTCTAGGCTTGAATTTGGATTGCTGGGATTCAAATTAGCCATAAGAGGAAGGATTAATAATGAACCTAGATTCATGGTTAATCAACATTAGTAAAGATTCATGGATTTGAAGCTGGTTTCTAATCCATGGGGTTAGCCAATTAATGAGAAGAATGTTTGGTCAGTGAATCAATGATCAAGTGCTAGGTTGAAAGATTGATCATATAATAGATTGGAGGTTTTATTTTATCATACATTGCATTATTATTACCATACTTGGTAACTCCTTATATCTTATTTCCAACACCAATACAAAACCCCCTCTTTAAATTCTTGTTTAGTTTGATTTATGCTTTGTGAAAGTAATGATAAATTGGATAGCTCCTTGTGGGATCGACCCTTGCTTCCCTAACTACATGTTAGAGTAGTGAGGTTATTTTTGGTGCTTTACGACACGCACCATAAGGTTATAAATTTCATTCTTTTGATCGTCTTGACGATGGGCGATCAAAGAGTTGGCGCCGTTGCCGAGGAAGCAACGCAGCTAATTTTGTTTTCTTATATTTTTGTTCTTTCCATTCCTGTCACTTTGTTCATTTAGCTAGTTTATTGTTACTTCATTTTTGTTTCGCTACCTGTAGTACTTTTTGTTTACAAATTTCGTTCTATTCTCTTTGGTAGTCTACTTATTTAGCTATTATTTCTAGTAATCTTGCTTATGTCTTTAGTTTAACACTAGCTTAACTTCCTAGCATTTACTTGCTTTCTGTCATTTATCTTTGTTTCCTTTGATCTTTTCTTGTTCTTTCCATCACTTTACAGGACCTTGACATCAATATGAATTATTCACCTACTCCACCCTTTAATAAAATACAAGAGAGCCCCATGTCTTTATCATCTATTTCATTAGAGTTGGCTGATTTGAATCACAAATTGAAGATCAACAATGCCAAGCTCCAAGCACAATTATTGTCTCACATTCCATCCGAGCCTGTAGATCATGTGTTCTCTCACTATGAGACATTGCCAAGCTTTACTCTTCAACATCAGCAAGTTCATACTACAAGAGCAATTCAAGGAACAGAATTTGAACCACAAAGTTCAGTTTCATCTTTGGTGGACAATATCCATGCCCTTGCTCTTCAAAGTCACCAATTAAACGAAGAAGTAAAGAAATATTTTATGTCTTCAACGTCAAGAGCTCATGGTGTGGAGAATCTATGGACTCAAACGCAATAACTAGACTGGAATAGATCTTTATCATATGGCACTCAATATGGAAACTCTGTACCTCAAGGATGGCAGGGAAAGTCCAACCTCAGTCAAGTTTATGGTTCATCATTGCTTTTAAGACACAAACATTTCATGGACAACTCTGCTATGGTGCCATCTTCATTGGAAAACATCTCATATATGGTACCAAGTTCACCTCCAACCCCACCACCAAGTGTTCAAGGACCAATGTCAAGTCTCTTCGTGCCTAGTTCAACATTGGAGTATGCTTCGGCCACTTGCGACAAAATGCTTGCAGAAATTGACCACGGCATAACTAACAAGAATGGCGCCATTAGTGCTAAGTATGGCACCACTCTTACCTTTGAAATCACTTTGGAAGACTTTGATCATGTTCCTATGACGATTCCTCAAGTTATCCATCAACCATCCCAACTCATGCACTTTGAAGCATCAACACTTCCTTCTTGCTATTCATTTTCCACTCCAAGTGCACCCATTGAAGACAAATCATGGAGTACTAACATATTGGCTAAGGAGGATAGCATTGAACATGGATATTGGGATTCGGATGAAGAGGATTATCTAACACCAACACTTGTTGAAGCCATATCACAAGAGCCACATGAACTTAATGCTTCACAATTTGAGACAAGTGTAGGGGAAAGTGATCACTCATGCACCATCCAAGTTCCATTTTCACCAAAGTGTGGAGATGAATTTCATCCTTGTAATCAAATGGTGAATGATTGTCCAACTGTTGAGGCTATAGTCTATGATGATCCTGACTTCTTGGGTGTTGAATTGTTCCTATCCAAGTATGAAGAGTGGGTGCCCCATGACTTTCCTTTTGATGTCCAAATAGCCTGTAACTTTTCCAAGGATCACTTTCCTCTGTTGGTGTGGTCCAATGCTCAAATGATGTGCCCGAAAACACTAAAGCACTTACCATTTACGGCATCTCAAATGGCTTTGGCTACACTAGCTTTTCATGGAGTTTTAAGTCCTCATTTTGGTGATCTCTTTCCTTTTTCTTTCATTTTACTTTTATTTTGTTATTTGGTTTTATTTGTTTCTTATTTACTTTCTGCATTACAATGGCAAGATCCACCCTAATACGCATGACCAATATTAGAATAAGGTCTAGCTAAAGACCTAAAAGAAAAGCAGCTACTTGGGAGGCAACCCAAGTTTTCCTTATTTTGATTGCTGTTTTGCTCTTCCTTTATTTTGTTTAATTATTTCTTTCCCCTGTTATGTCTCTTTTCTTTACGTGTTCTTCTTTGTTTCTTTTGCAGAGTGCTTTTAATTCAATGACCTCAACAATACCTGATAGGATTCTTGCTTGAACAATTGAACTTGCATGTGAACTACCAGGTTTTCATCCCTATCCTTTTTAATATTGACATGAACTTTGCAAGATCCAATCAATTGTGTTGATGTTATTGATATTTTTGTTTCTTTTTGCTTTTTTTTTCATTTTTTTGAATAAAAGAGATTTTCGTGCAAAATTCTGAATCTAGCATGTTACTATTCATTGCTAAACATGTGCAACCATGCTACTTTGGGCTAATTTTTGGAATTATTCGGCAATATTTTCTGGAAATCTTTTTGCATATCTTGGTAGACTGATGTACAAGAAGTATGACTGTAGTAATAGTTTGTATTTTCTCACTTCACAACTCAATGCTTTTTCAGTGCAAACAGGGGTACTTCACCATCTTGGTAGCCAAGAATGGCGCCACTCCACTTTGTAATGGCACCATTCTTGCATGATTGTCACAACATTGTTCTTCAATCCTTTGGTTAAGCTCACGGCGCCACTCCATTCCCTAATGGCGCCGTTCCATTAAGACCAACCCTTGTCTGCCTTGCAAAAAGCCTTTTAAGAAAGTACCAAGCTAATGGCGCCATTACTACTACAAACTTCCTTGTATATTTTGTCTTCACATCGTTGCTTTCCAGATTACTATTGTCCAGAAATTGCCTATAAATAGCCTCACCACCTGAGTTCCTCACTACACTGCTTTTTATCTGCCTAACCTTTTCACGTACCTACCCTCTTCTTCTATTCACTCCTTACACTTCACAATACCGAGACAGAGACGATATCAAGGTGAATTGTCAAACCAACAATCACAGGTGGAAATTGTGGAATGTTCGGAGGTGCCCCTGTTGGTCGTGACAACTTTGTTAGTGATGCAGCTCTTCTATGGTACAACAATAGATACAATAATCACATGGTGGTGGAGCAACTGGTTGATCCTAAGTTAAATGATGAGCTAGAAATCTCCCAAATGTTTCTGGCCTTAGGATGGAGCTCTGTTCTTCAGCTCCAAGGACACTACTACCCTGATATGGTGAAGGTCTTGTATGCCAATATGGCCAAAAAGAAACCCATGTTTAGAATGGTGCCATTCCAACTCATAATGGCGCCATTACCAAAGCCTAGAAAGTCATTTGTTTGGTGGAGGGCCGAGGCAATGAGCACATGCAAGACAAGAAGAATGGCACCACTCCATGTTGTAATGGCGCCATTAGTCATGAGTTCTCCTCCATGTCTGTTTCAGCACCAACAACCAGCCAGATCAAGGATTTTCATGAAATCTCTCTTTCTTTCTTTCCCTCTCTCTTTTGCTTATTTATTTCGTTATTTGCTAATTTCATTCTTCTTTGTTATTTCTTTTTCTTCTTGTTTTGTAGGTGAAATCAATCTAAGGATCTCTGCTTGTGCTTATGGATTGAAGAACAGGGGAGTTCTCCTAAAACTCACCCTCATTCTCATGTCATTGGTTTATATGTTCATGCATCTCTGTTGATAAATGACATGTTTCATCCTAGCATTTGTAGTATGAGCTTCATATTTCTTTATATCTATGTTTATTCCTTGATTGATTTAGTTTTAACTTGCTTAGATTAGTTTTCTATTTCTTTCGTATATATGCTCGTAGGAAATAAAATATGCCATAGTTCTCATGTGATTTTCCATTTATCATTTTTCCATCATTTTCATTCTTTCATGGTGACATTTTATCTAAGAAATTATGGATGATTCAAAGCTTTGATGATCAAGTGCAAAGATTATTTTGGGTATTTATCTTATTGGGAGTCTATTTTCAGTGTTTTGAAATAATTGAGTGGAAGCAGAACATGTTCATCACCCCATGTCTACCACATTACATGCCATATTGTTCTTCATTCATGCAATTGTGATGGTTCCAAGAGAGGTTTAAGTCATGAAATAAGCACTGGAAGCTGAAAGGGAGTCAAACTAGAAGCTACGGAAAGAAAGGATGTTTAAAGCTCAAAGTTAAGGTGCAGGCAGATTGGGTACCTCTCAAAGATGGCTATTTTTCACCACCTTAAAGGCCCATTTGCATTTGTAATCTTCAACAAAGTTGTAAAGGACATCTCAAGCTTTCCGGAATGCCCAAGAACATCAAAATCGGACTCCATTTGCCCCTTCAAAAGCTCATTTTACGGTGATATAGTGCAGCCCAGCGAGACAACAAGTAGAATGGCGCCATTAGTGTTAAGTATGGCGCCATTCCACATGAGAAATGCGCTGAATAGAAAAAAAAAGCAAGCTAATGGCGCCATTACACTTCTCCATCACCAAAGAAGAGCTCATAAGTGCAGAAAGCAATGAAACCTTCATAATTAGCGTGATTACTGGCCTAAGAATTCATCCATATGGCACCATACCAGTCATTTTTCTTCCATATCCACACTCAGAGTTCCACAATGCACGTGTTCTCTGTCTTCCCACACTGCTACAAGACCAACACATGAAGTAAAAACCATTGAGCCAACATTGACCTAAAATATTCCATACGCCAAACTCATTCTAGATGCATCCAATTTCTTGCATCATCCACATTACATCTCCAACATGGTGAACTTTGTTTATTATTTTTTTCCTATGTTCATATATATGTACTAATTTTTTTTCCTTTCTTGTAGGTTGTTCCAGGATCTTTCTTTAATGATGAACTTTCATAATTCTTCCGATCTTAATGTATGTGTTTATCTATAATTCCCTTTCTGCTTTCTTTTCTAGCATGAATGTGCCAGCTCCAACAAGGTAACACACCAAACACTCAAAATACTCCTCTCATTTTCATTGTTTGGATGATTTTCTCTGTACACATGCACACACATTGAGGACAATGTGTAATTTAAGTGTGGGGGAAATGGATAAACCATCATTAACTTAAGATCCAATTTTTGTAAAACTTTAGGTTAGATGACAATCAAATGCTTTGATTGCAATTCGGTGTATATATGCTTATTAAGTTGTTATTGATCCTAAGAAGCATGATGTTAGTCAATTTGTGATATAGACCACCGACTGAATTTATGAATGTATATATTGATTACTTGATTCAAGTTTAATCAAATTGGGTAAATAATAAACCAAGTGAGAAATTTGAGCCTAAAAAGATTGCACTCAATCTTATGTTCTTTCATGAGTGATATTTTCTCTCATTCCATGACTGTATATTGCTAGAACTTGCATCATATCTTGTCAAGATTACATGTAATATGTGTTTGTATGAATAAGATTAAGGTTTAATTAGGATAAGTTTGAGCCAAATAAGCCAACCTTAACTCATAATTTCCATTAGATAACCATTTTGAGCCTAAATACATAATGAGTTAAGCCTTATTTCTTTGTAGCCATTTCCAAAGAACCCAAAAGCTTAAAAGAAAAACAATGATTCATGTCCATGCCTTACGATAATGAAGCATTGAAGAATCAAAATTGTTCTTGGTTTGGTGATAAAGAGCTAAGGAGTTGTTTGGTTAAACTTGGTCCTAAATGAAAGTTGAAATGGGAAGAATGCACCTATTTAAAGAAGAAATTGGCACCCATTTGCTTAAATTCGAACATACAGAGGGTGATAAAATGTTATAAAGGTGCAATTAAGTGAAAGAGAGGGATCAAAAAGAAACCTAGCTTTTGATAAATTGAAGAGATAATGCTTATGGAAGGGCTATTAAAGCTACAATTGCCCTTATATTTAACTCTTTGATGCTTCATTATTCTAGGTGTTTGTTGCTCTCCTTTCCTCTTCTTTCATTAACCACTCACCGTAGCCCCATTACAACCATAATATAGCCTTAATCTTTGTTTATGCATGCATATATATGGAGTAGTGGAGATGAGATAAAAGTGCAAGCTTATGGTCAATATGCTTTTATTGGAATATATTGAGTGTACCCCATTTATACTTGGTCAGAAAGAGTGAGTGAATAGAGTGAATTTGACACGCTCGGACCAAGTCCGCACATGTCAAGTTGTACAATTATGTATTGTTGTCTTGTCATTATATCAAATTTGACTTCCCATGGATGTTTTAAACTTCATTTAGCTCGATTTCAAGCTTAAAAACCCTAAAATTGAAGTTCTGAGATGTGGGCCCCATTTGGAATCGAAACCCGAGGAAATTAGGCTGAGTTGACCGGAGTCAACTCAAAAAATGTTGACTCCGGCGCCGGATAGGGGCGGGTCCGGCGCCGGACCCGTTGATTTTATATGGGGTCTCGGCTGCCCGAGACCCCCATTTTCATATTTCCTCATTTTCTTCATTTCTCTCCGAGATCTCTTCCAATTCTCTTGAAATCAAACCTTGAATCCCTCTTCAAACACTTCATCAATCATCAATATCAACTTCTTTTACTTCCTTGAAGATCAAAACACCAAAGTTTCTAAGAAAATCACCAAATCTAGAAATCTGGAATTTTGGCGACAGATTGTTCATCAGCTCATATCTTTTGATTCAACCGTAGGTTGTGGCTGAGAATTTGGTATGTTGTTCTAGACTCATCAAACTTTAATTTGATAGTTTATATGCTTGATTTCATGGTCTGAGCTAAGAGAATTCGTTGATTGAAGTTGATATTTCTGTTTTGCCCGAGATATGTCAACTCTTAATGTTTTGATTCAAAATTCGAGCATGTTTAATGGATTAATTCCGTTCTTGAAGATGTGAATCCATAGATCATGTGTTTAACTTGCTGTGTTTCAATTTTGGTACGGATTGGTGATGAATAGAACTCGAACCGAGCTCGATTTGGTGCATGGCCGATCACGGCCATGTTCTGAAGTCAGGTCCGGCGCCGGACCTGGTGTGTCCCGCGCCGGAGCTGCCAAATTTTGGGAGATTCTCCCGATTTGGCTCACTCACGCCCGGGAGTAAGCCGCCAGGATGATAGGGTACTGTAGCATTAGGGGCATTTTGGTAATTTGGAGCCCTAGACCCCATTTGACCCCAATTGACTCAAATTAGCTTCAATTGAATTTCGGACTTACCCAATTTTATTCCGAGACCTTAAATGGATTTTGATTTGTGATTTAATTGTTGGTTGAATGCCTTTATTAATCAAATTAGATTTTAATTTGATTATTTAGGTACGTGATTGTACGAGTTTTGGACCGGTTGTAGTTTGAGCTAAGGCATTCGTGGGTAATCGGGGAGTATACAACTCTCCTCACTTATGAGTGACTTGGATTATATTGGTTGACCATTTAGGGTTAAACGTTTTCAAATTTATTTATAAATGCTTTATTAAATTGTTTATATATGTTTTGGGATATGAATTGTCCACCCTCACACACTCAGTTTACAAATGATTTAAAGGGTGGGAATTTCAATAAATTTTATATATTGATATTATTATTGATTATTGTATGGGGAACGATACCCCTGAGAGATGAGAGATTGATTGGTTTCCCTCGGGGCTCCAATATGTGGGAGCGTGGACCGAGTTGTGAGCATGCGTGTTACTCAGCCGTGGACCGCCTATCGAGGGGCACGGTGAGTCGCTCCTGATTGCGAGAGGCGCGTAGGGAAACTCGCCAAGACTCCTGTATGCTGTGTTCCACAGCAACAAGGCAAACGTCAAGGGAATGGGCCAGAGAGTAAAGTAAAAATGTTTTAAAAGTATAAAGTAACCCTTGACGGTCTAGTGGATACCCCAGTGCACGGGTATACCTTATTGGGACGATTTCAGATGCCTGCCCATTTGGAGATATTATTATTGATTTGATATTTGATTTGGTTTGGGATTTCATATACATTCAGTAAATGATTTATTGAATTGATATTTGGATTATTTCATATCCCCAGCCTGAGGTGATCGGTCTTTATAACCGAGTCTCTCACTGGGTACAAGCTTATGTACTTACCCCATTCACTTTTGTTCTCAGATCATCAGACTTTGGACGGCGGACGTCCTGGTGGCCAGTGATCCCAGTACGACACTGTGGACACGAATTTGTAGGTGCCACCTCATTTTGTTTTGTGTATCTTGGCTCGGAATATTATTGCATCTTACATATACATTTATGTATTTATATAATATTTTCCGGTGCATGGAGCACCGTAAGATGTGACAATTTATTTTGAAATATTTTTGAACTGTATTATCTATAATAATTTCGTATGTTTTCATATATTGCTCGAATATCTTTTATTTTTAAGCCTTGTGCCATCTTGGTTGCCCGCCTGACGAGGCACGCATCTCGAGGTGGTACGGCGGTTGTCGCGTGGCCGAGCCTGCGGGTCGGGGCGTGACAATTTTATTGGTATCAGAGCAAAATTTTAATATATATAGTATATTTATATTATACCGAGCCAAGCAGTTCATATAATTTTGAAATTTCTGATTTTGGCGTTAAAAGTAGAGAGTATGATTGGCATAGAAATATTTTTCGTCTACTGACCTAGATTTTATGTATAGTTACGCCATGCCACCTAGAAGGAGGAATATTTCGAATCCTTCCGTTCCTACCCCTGATCCCTCTGTACCTAGGAGGAGAGGTCGACCACGTAGGCAGCCTGAGATTTAGCCTAGTATAGACCCGGAGACCACTGAGATTCCGGATGAGCCTGTTCCACCTATTCCGCCTGTTGATGATACGCATCATCAGGATGCTCATGCTGATATTCCACCACCCCCACCTCTGACTAATGCCATGCAGGTGCAGTTTACATCTGCTGATTTCGAGCGGATGTTTGACACTTGGGCCAGTAGATTCTTTTCTTCGCAAATGGCCACTGGCGCATATCCGCCTACTGGTATTACACCACCAGTTCATCCATCGCCACCGATACCGACACCGGTGCTACCGCACTTTCAGCCGAGCGGTGCAGCGAGCACTTCTGCTGGTGTTATTTCTTCAGAGGATCGCATGGTGAGGTTCCTTAGCATTATGAAGGGACTAGACACCCCAAAGCTTTCCGACACGTCCGCTGATGCAACTTGGGATTGGTTACATTTCGTCACGAAGAACACACAGGGTCTGGGTATGACCTCAGAGGAGCGAGTAAGTGTGGTTACTCGATATCTCCAAGGACAGCCACTGAGTTGGTGGACCAATCTCGAGAGCCGAGCTACTGGACCAGTGACATGGGAGACATTTGTTACTGAGTTCCGAGAGAGATTTATATCGGAAGAGATTGGGATGAGACGATATGGTGAATTTCTCCGACTCCAGCAAGGCAACAGATCAGTCGAACAGTTTGAGACAGAGTTACGGAGACTTTCACACCATCTTCCATCCATCATCGAGGACGCCCTTTGTCTTCAGTTTGTCAATGGTCTTCGGTGGGAGATTGTACAGATGATGAAACCTACTTCTAAAGCCACCTTTGAGCAGTGTCGACGGGATGCGTTATGGGCAGAAGCCATGATAGCTCAACGACGACCTGGAGGATCAAGTTCGAGTGGTCAACGATCTTTCGATGTACCGATGAACCTGGAGTAGAAACAGAAACAGACTCAGAGCTTATATTCCCATGGAGGAATATCTCGGGGCGGTTCAGTTGAGTCCCCAGTACCACAGATGTCACTTTCTTTGCCCCCACTTCCATCAGGTGGTCGAGGAAAAGAGAAGTCTGGGTTTGGTTCCATGGCCAAAGGAAGGTTTGGGAAGAAGAGAGTGGAGTCTGGGCCTCGATGCCTATACTGTAGACGTTTTCATTCTGGCCAGTGTAAAGCTGGACTTTGATGTTTTCGGTGTGGAGGCATGGGTCACGTAGCACGTGCATGTCCATCTACTACTTCTGTACCACCCAGGCAGAGTTTTAGTCAGCCTCGAGTCAGACCAAGCAACTATGGAGGTTTCCGTCCGTTTCAACCTGCGCGACATTCTTTCGCAGCACCTTCTACCTCTCAGCAGCATTCGGGTATTGGTAGTAGTTCAGCAACCCCGAGACGACCCCCACAGCAGCAACAGCAGCGACAACATACTCAGGTTTATGCCATGTCGCAGGAGGACGCTGACGCACGTCCTGATGTAGTCACCGGTAAGTAAATATTTAAATATTCATGGATAGTTATTTTTCGCGAATAAAGATATCATCGTACTTGTAACTACTTGTTGAGTAAAAGTAACCGCTTTAGAAAATTTTTGAACGTTAGGCGTGGTAGTTATTTTCGATCAACCGGCTTATGTGGTTATGGACACTGGAGCTGCCTTTTCCTATGTTAATACCAAGTTCGCCGTGCATGCGGATCGATCGTTATAACCCTTGGGGTATGAGCTGTTGGTGAATACACCGTTGGGTGATAAAATGGTTCGAAATACAGTGTACAAAGAATGTGCAGTGAAGTTGGAAAACCTGACTTTCGAAGTAGACTTAATTCCACTTCAAATGTCTGACTTCGATGCCATCTTGGGGATGGATTGGCTTGGGAGACATCATGCTCAAATCTACTGCGAGCACCATTTGGTGAAGATTCGACAACCTGATGGTAGCATGATCAACTTTTACAGCGAGCGTAGAGGCACACCGAATGTCATCTCCGCCATCAAAGCAAGTAAGCTACTATTGAAAAGGTGTAAAGCTGTGTTAGCCCATGTAGTAGATAAATCTGTGGAAGAGCCTAACATTGAAGATATTTCGGTAGTTAATGAGTTTCCGAATGTTTTCCCCGATGAATTACCTGGTTTGCCACCCGAGAGAGACTTCTACTTTTCGATCGAAGTTTATCCTAGTACGGATCCAATTTCTATGGCTCCATACTGACTGGCACCTACTGAACTGGTTGAGCTGAAGAAGCAACTCGCCGAATTGCTGGATAAAAGATTCATTCGGCCGAGTACATCACCTTGGGGAGCCCCAGTTTTTTTTGTGAGAAAGAAAGACGGTTCTATGCAACTCTGCATCGACTACCGCAAGCTGAATGCGGTGACTGTGAAGAATAGATACCCATTACCTCGCATTGATGATTTATTCGACCAACTTCGAGGAGTCGGAGTGTTTTTTAAGATTGACCTGCGATCAGGCTATCATCAGTTGAAGATCCGAGAAGAAGATATCCATAAATCTGCTTTTCGTACCAGATATGGACATTATGAGTTCTGTGTGATGTCGTTTGGGCTTACTAACGCTCCAGCAGCATTTATGGATCTGATGAATCGCATATTCCATCAGTACATAGACCGATTTGTCATAGTCTTCATTGATGACATATTGGTTTATTCAAGGAACCGGCGAGAGCATGCTAATCATCTTCGCATTGTGTTGTAAACTCTTTGAGATCATCAGCTTTACGCTAAGCTCTCCAAATGCCAGTTTTGGTTGCAGCAAGTTGGATTCCTTGGACATGTTGTGTCTAGGGATGGCATATATGTGGATTCCAGCAAAATTGAGGCAATCACCAACTGGAAATGTCCTGCAACTCCCACAGAGATTCAAAGTTTCTTGGGATTAGCTGGATATTATCGGAGATTTGTGGATGGATTCTCCGGATTGCTGCACCATTGACTAAGCTGACCCGCAAGAACACTAAGTTTGTTTGGTCAGAGGAATGTGAAGAGAGTTTCCAGAAGCTAAAGGATAAATTGACTACCGCACCGGTACTTGCTTTACCTGTGAGCGGCAAAGAGTTCACTGTGTACACCGATGCATCGGGCAACGGACTTGGATGTGTGTTGATGCAAGACGAGAGGGTAATTGCATATGCTTCCCGTCAATTGAAACCAAATGAGGTCAATTATCCGATACATGATTTGGAGCTTGCTACCATAGTCTTCGCTTTGAAGATTTGGCGTCACCATTTATATGGTGAAACCTGTCGTATCTACACCGATCACAAGAGTCTTAAACATTTTATGACTCAGCGTGAGTTGAATATGCGGCAAAGGAGATGGCTAGATCTCATAAAGGATTACGATCTCGTAATCGATTATCATCCCGGCAAGGCGAATGTAGTTGCTGATGCTTTGAGCCGAAATACAGTTACACCCTTGGCGACGATCAGAGATGTTCACTTACCAGAGTTAGTGGAGTTGAGATCGACTGGAACCAGATTGGCTTATGATCATCATGACGGTGCACTAACTGCCCAGATTCTAGCTAAGCCAATGCTAGATGATCGGATTCGTGATCTTCAAACGTCCGATCCGAGGCTGCAGCACGAACTTCAGAAGTTACAGTTGGGAGAACCATCGGAGTTTTCAGTTCGCAGTGATGGAATTCTGCTATTTCAGAGTCGAATCTGTTGCCGCACAATCTTGATCTTAAAGGCACCATTCTTTAGCAAGCCCATTCTTATCCGTTTGCTATGCACCCAGGTAGCACCAAGATGTATCAAACTATCAAGCATCATTATTGGTGGCCTGGAATGAAAAGAGAAGTTGCTGAATTTGTAGCGAGATGCTTGACGTGTCAGCAAGTGAAAGCAGAACGTTGAAAGCCTTTTGGGACACTTCAACATCTTCAAATTCCTGAACGGAAATGGGAGCACATCACTATGGATTTTGTGACCGGTTTTCCGCGTGTTAGACGTGGAGTTGATGCTGTATGGGTGATTGTTGACCGACTTACAAAGTCAGCACATTTCCTCCCTGTAAGCATGAGATGGAGTGTGAACCAATTAGCCCAGCTTTATATGAACGAAGTAGTTCGACTTCACGGAGTCCCAGCTTCTATAGTTTCAGATCGAGATCCGAGATTTACCTCACAGTTCTGGGATAGCTTTCAGCAAGCGATGGGAACTCAGCTTCGTTTCAGCACTGCTTTCCATCCACAGACTGACGGCTAGTCAGAACGTACTATTCAGATATTGGAGGACATGCTGCGAGCATGTGCGCTTGAGTTTTCTAGTGGATGGGATACGTATCTTGCAGCAGCAGAGTTTGCTTACAACAACAGTTATCAATCTAGTATTGGTATGGCTGCGTATGAAGCTCTGTACGGAAAGAAGTGTAGAACCCCGTTGTATTGGGATGAAGTGGGCGAGAATCGAATCTTCGACAAAGCAGAGATTGAACTTACCACTAAAAAGGTGAAGTTCATTCGGGAATGACTTCAAGCAGCCCAGGATCGAGATAGAAAATATGCTCAGCGAAGGAGAGCACCTTTGGAGTTCCAAGTGGGAGATCAAGTATTTTTTAAGGTCTCACCTTGGAAAGGCGTTATTCGTTTCTGCAAGGCGGGAAAATTCAACCCGAGGTACATTGGTCCATTCCTTGTCACTGAACAAATTGGACCGGTGGCGTATCACTTGGAGTTGCCACCTGACATGACTCGGATACATGATGTCTTTCATATATCTATGCTCCGAAAATATGTACCTGATCCGTCACATGTTCTTCAAACACCACCTGTGAAGTTGAAGAAGAGTTGGGTTTCAGGGTTCGACCAGTAGCCATTTTGGATCGAGAGGTTCGACCATTGAGGAATAAATCGGTACCTTTGGTGCGAGTTTTGTGGAAAAGCTCGCAGATTGAGAAGCAGACTTGGGAGCCCGAGAATGACATGAGACGTGATTTCCCCCATCTGTTTGATGTTTAGTTGTTTAAATTTTGGGGACGAAATTTTTGTAAGGAGGGGAGAGTTAACACGCTCGGACCAAGTCCGCACGTGTCAAGTTGTACAATTATGTATTGTTGTCTTGTCATTATATCAAATTTGACTTCCCATGGATGTTTTAAACTTCATTTAGCTCGATTTCAGCTTAAAAACCCTAAAATTGAAGTTCCGAGATGTGGGCCCCATTTGGAATCGATACCCCAGGAAATTGGGCCGAGTTGACTTGAGTAAACTCAGAAAATGTTGACTCCGGGGCCGTTGATTTTATATGGGGTCTCGGCTGCCCGAGACCCCCATTTTCATATTTCCTCATTTTCTTCATTTCTCTCCGAGATCTCTTCCAATTCTCTTGAAATCAAACCTTGAATCCCTCTTCAAACACTTCATCAATCATCAATATCAACTTCTTTTGCTTCCTTGAAGATCAAAACACCAAAGTTTCTAAGAAAATCACCAAATCTAGAAATCTGGAATTTTGGCGACAGATTGTTCATCAGCTCATATCTTTTGATTCAACCGTAGGTTGTGGCTGATAATTTGGTATGTTGTTCTAGACTCATCAAGCTTTAATGTGATAGTTTATATACTTGATTTCATGGTCTGAGCTAAGAGAATTCGTTGATTGAAGTTGATATTTCTGTTTTGCCCGAGATATGTCAACTCTTAATGTTTTGATTCAAAATTCGAGCATGTTTAATGGATTAATTCCGTTGTTGAAGCTGTGAATCCATAGATCATGTGTTTAACTTGCTGTGTTTCAATTTTGGTGCGGATTGGTGATGAATTGTACTCGAACCGAGCTCGATTTGGTGCATGGCCGATGACGGCCATGTTCTGGAGTCAGGTCCGGCGCCGGACCTGGTGTGTCCCGCGCCGGAGCTGCCAAATTTTGGGAGATTCTCCCGATTTGGCTCACTCACGCCCAGGAGTGAGCCGTCAGCATGATAGGGTACTGTAGCATTAGGGGCATTTTGGTAATTTGGAGCCCTAGACCCCATTTGACCCCAATTGACTCAAATTAGCTTCAATTGAATTTCGGGCTTACCCAATTTTATTTCGAGACCTTAAATGGATTTTGATTTGTGATTTAATTGTTGGTTGAATGCCTTTATTAATCAAATTAGATTTTAATTTGATTATTTAGGTACGTGATTGTACGAGTTTTGGACCGGTTTCAGTTTGAGCTAAGGCATTCGTGGGTAATCGGGGAGTATACAACTCTCCTCACTTATGAGTGGCTTGGATTATATTGGTTGACCATTTAGGGTTAACCGTTTTCAAATTTATTTATAAATGCTTTATTAAATTGTTTATATATGTTATGGGATATGAATTGTCCACCCTCACACACTCAGTTTACAAATGATTTAAAGGGTGGGAATTTCAATAAATTTTATATATTGATATTATTATTGATTATTGTATGGGGAACGATACCCCTGAGAGATGAGAGATTGAGTGGTTTCCCTCGGGGCTCCAATATGTGGGAGCATGGACCGAGTTGTGAGCATGCGTGTTACTCAGCCGTGGACCGCCTATTGAGGGGCACGGTGAGTCGCTCCTGATTGCGAGAGGCGCGTAGGGAAACTCGCCAGGACTCCTGTATGCTGTGTTCCACCACAGCAAGGCAAACGTCAAGGGAATGGGCCAGAGAGTAAAGTAAAAATGTTTTAAAAGTATAAAATAACCCTTGATGGTCCAGTGGATACCCTAGTGCACGGGTATACCTTATTGGGATGATTTCAGATGCCTACCCATTTGGAGATATTATTATTGATTTGATATTTGATTTGGTTTGGGATTTCATATATATTTCAGTAAATGATTTATTAAATTGATATTTGGATTATTTCATATCCCCAGCCTGAGGTGATCGGTCTTTATAACCGAGTCTCTCACTGGGTACAAGTTTATGTACTCACCCCATTCACTTTTGTTCTCAGATCATCAGACTTTCGACGGCGGACGTCCTGGTGGCCAGTGATCCCAGTACGACACTGTGGACACGAATTTGTAGGTGCTACCTCATTTTTTTTGTGTATCTTGGCTCGGAATATTATTGCATCTTACATATACATTTATGTATTTATATAATATTTTCCGGTGCATGGAGCACCTTAAGATGTGACACTTTATTTTGAAATATTTTTGAACTGTATTATCTATAATAATTTCGTATGTTTTCATATATTGCTCGAATATCTTTTATTTTTAAGCCTTGTGCCATCTTGGTTGCCCGCCTGACGAGGCATACATCTCGAGGTGGTACGGCGGTTGTCGCGTGGCCGAGCCTGCGGGTCGGGGCGTGACAGAATTCATACCTTATTCGATTATACTTGGTTTGAGAATGCTTTATACACATTCTGGAATTCTTCTTGTTGTTTATCCCTCCTTTTTGGTTGATATTATGCTTTCTTTTCATTGAAATTCAATAGCATCTTACTTTGCATATATGTATTAAATTGTTAATTGTGGTGTTTGTTTGTTGCTTTAGTTGAATAAAGGAGACCATACCTCCTCCTACTAGTTTATCTAGGGGTTTAATATGGGCTTGTAGTTTAGGCTAAGAACTACCGTGTATACCTACGACAGTGGATTTGATTTCTGTAGTAAGTTAGTGTTTGTTAGATTTAGTTAAATAATTTCCAGATTACATGCTCTGCTCATTAGTTTGCTAGGGACTAGCAAAGTCTAAGTGTGGGGGAATTGTGATCGGCACAAAAATATACTTACTTTATGTGCTTATTTCCTATGATTATTGTGCCTATCTTATCTTACTTCCACTCATATAAGCATGGTTTTGTATTTGAAGGTTCCAAATGAGCTTTGAGTGGAGAAATGAGCATTTGAAGATGAAAAGAGTCAAATTGGAAGCAAAGGAAAGAAAGGAAATTAAAATGTCAAAGTGAAGGTGCAGGCAGATTTGAGACATCTAAAAGATGGCTGAATTTCACCACCTTAAAGTCTTCAATTGCATTTTGGATCTTCATCAAAGTTGTAGAGGACATCCTAAGCTTTCCAGAATGCCTAAGAAGGCCCCAATCGAAGTCCGTTTGGCCCTCCAAATGCTCATTCTACCGAGACATTCCAAACCAGGCGAGAAAAGAAGCTAATGGCGCCATTCTAGTTCCTAATGGCGCCATTCCACTTCAGCTTTGCCCAAATCCACACATATGAAGATAGAGACCAAGCTAATGGCGCCATTCCACTTCAACATTGCAAAGCCATGCATTTCAACACACCAAAGGCAAGCTAATGGAGCCATTACACTTCCTAATGGCGCCATTACACTTGAAGATTGGCAAAGATGGGCAAAGTCAGCACGGGCTTAGAAATGGAAGATCCTAACGGCGCCGTTCCACTTCATAGTGGCGCCATTAGGATTAATAGTCAGACAACGCAGCAAGAAGAGCATAACGGTGCCGTTCCATTTTGTAATGGCACCGTTCTAGGAAATGTCTCCAGCATCCTTCACACTCTTTAGTCAACAACTAGGTCCTTAAGGGTATTGATGTAATTTGGTCATTTAAATACCTTGTTTTCTCTAGAGTTCGAACAGATTGGGACAGATTACTGATTTTAGTTTTGAGAGCAGCCAGAGAGAAAGAATTTGCCGCAAGAGAGAGGGGCTTTCCCCTCTCTCCCTCTGTTTGTATTTCTTAGTTTTTCAACGCTATTTCCTTATGTCTCCCCTCAATTAATGAGTGGGTAGACTTTAGTTTTCTCTAATCTATGTTTTAATTATCTTTATTGTTAGATTTGTGATGAGATTCTTGTGCTTAATTATTGAATTAAACCTTGGGTATTCTTTGATTGCTTGTTATTATTGACTGTATTTACTTGATTTGCTTAATTGGACCGGTACTCTTAGGTTAATCAAGATTAACACTAGCTAAATTTAATCTAATGAATCTTTAGTAGTTAGATTAGATTATTAGTAGCAAGTGGGTAGCTTAGTTCCTATCCATAGCAATCAAAGGGATTATCTCAAGCGAACGCGCGAAGTGTTTCGTTAGATAAGTGTGGGCTAATGTCTATTTAGATCGATTAATGCTTTACTTGGCCTGTACATGGTTACCGCGGAGGAATCATGCTTGATTGGGTAAAAAGGTCTAGTTTGGGAAGCGATAGGTACCGAATTAGGCTAATTAAGAATAGACCGGGATTTAGGGGAAGCGATAGTACCTTAAGTCTACGCCTGCTATCCATAGGTTGATTCAATATCCTTAATAAGTCTAGGAATCACATTTCTAGTCAATTAGATAGTTAATCATAGGTTAGAGCTTTTAGTTAGATAGTTAATTTTACTCTTGATCATTTATTGTTTTCTTTATTATTTGCTTTCATATTTGTCTGTTCACTTTCCACAATCCCCCCTGTTTTATTGTTGTTATTTGAAAAACAAGATTGCTCTTGCTTCCTTTGGGTTCGACCCTTACTTGCTTTCTATATGTTAGTTTAAGTAAGGTTATAAATTTCATTCTTTTGATCGTCTTGACGACGGGCGATCAATATGCCCAAAGACAAATCACTTGGGCCTAATTACAATGGCCCAAAGTCTAAATATATTAAGAGTTTAATCCAAATCTAATTAGGGTAAGAGAGTTTTAACCTAAATATAAATAGTGTGTGAGACACGCATAAAATAGGTTTTTGCCGTAAAAAATAAAATACAACTCTCTGTACGTTTGCTAGCACAAAAGGCAAAGAGAAAACTCGATCCCTACTCTTCGTGAGACGAAGATTGGTTACTGCTTAATCGTATGGATACTGTAGAGGCGAGATCCTGAGGAGGTTTCATTGCAACTTGATTCGATCCAGCTTCAGTTTGTGATTTCATCGCACAAGTAAGGTAATATTTCTATCATTGATTAGGATCTCCTCCATATGGATTCTGGTGGGAACCAAAATTCTATTTTTTTGCTGTGTTTATCTGTTCTCGGTTTCCCTTCAAACATTGCTAAATTGGTTTTAGCTTTTGTGAGATCAAATTTTTTTTAGGTTTAGTGTGCCTTGCTTCATTGTTAGTGACAAAGGAACACACTTTTACAACAAGCTTGTGGAGTTCATGTTTAAAAGATATGGTGTCACTCACAAAGTCTCCATTGCCTACCACTCGTAAACAAATAGGCAAGTGGAAGTGTCTAATCAAGAGATCAAATCTATATTGGAGAAAACAGTGAGTCCAAAATCATAAGGATTGGAGCTAGCCACTAAAAGATGCTGTAACACCTAATTTTAGATTTGCCCAGTTTGGAGTTGTAGATTTATGTAATGAGAGTTTTTGTACTTAGTATGTGTATAAATGTATTTTTAGTGAAAATAAGAACAATTTTTACCTAGTGAAAATTTTCCCATTTTGAGAAATTAGACTCCTAAACACCTAGGATAAATGTCAACACAGGAAGAAAAAGTCAACCTTTTTGTATTTTTCTTCAAAAATTCCGTACATCACACCGAGGGAAAAAATGACCTTTCCAATCACCCAGTTATCTTTTTAGCTGTGTCTAAGAATATTTGAAGTTGTTACGTTAAATTTCTGAATGTCCTAAGTTGGAGAAAAAAATTACAGAAAAGAATGTTGCAATGTTCAATGGCATTTTCGTAAATATTAGCAAAGTTATAAATTGAATTTTTCCTCAGTGAAAATGATTTTTTCTCCAGTATTGGAGGATTCCATATTGTTATAAATTATTGAAACTTGAAAACTGCCTAGTTGTTGCGTAAAAATCTAGTGTACAATTACTATTTTGCCATTGAGAAACTTGAAATACAATTTAACACTATAGGATACATTTCTCCTAAATTGTTTAGTTAGTTAGTTATTTTTGACTAGTTGACCTTACTTTTATGAAGTAACCAAATTCCAAATTAATTTCATAAATTTCCTAATTTGATAATTACTTTTATGGAACATATTGGGATTTTATGAAATTGATGGAGGGTATTTTTGTCATTTAAAGAAAAGTCTTGATTTTGCTAGAGAAGACAAGATTTTTTTAAACAAAATTTTCTTGGTCTTCCCCCCTTTTCTTCCTCACTTGGCCGAACCTACCTCCCCCATCTTTTCCTCCATTTTTCTTCCATCAACCGTAACTTTCTCCTTGCTTTCTTCAACCCCTAACTCCATTTTCTCCATCATAGACTTCCATCAAGCATTTCTAACTAAGAAAATCTTATCAAACCTACAAATTAAGCACTTCATCAAAGAATTTCAAGGTTGGTTTTCAAGTTTCTTCAAACAAATTCAACTTCATCTCTTTAAGGATTTCAAGGAGTTTTTCTTCTCTTTTCTCTCTACTTTCAACTAGGTATGTAAACTCTCTTTAAAGGCTTTTATTTTGTGAATTTTATTCATGCAAATTCGTGCAAATTCATGCATATTAATATAATTTATGACTCCAAAAACCTAGGATATTTTATCTAATGAAGTTAAGATGTTAGTTAGTAAATTGTATTCTTAGATGTTTATTTGAAATTAGAAATAGCTAATTTAATGAAAAACTTCTTAAATAGAACTATTACTAGACTAAATAAATTCATGTAAAATACTACTTAGAAGAAATATGGTAAATTGTTATACAACTTTAATATTTTACTTCGTAAATATTAAATTGGTGGAAGTAGGAAGAAATATGGGCTAAGACATTGATAAGAAAAAATTTGAATAATTGATGGTCATAAAATAAATCCATTTTATGCCATAATATGGTCACATTAGACAAGTAGGGTACAGAAAACTCAATTAAACAAAATTCAAGACTTATAATTGTAAAAGTTATAAATAAAATGAAAAATTAATATAAATATTTAGATAAATTGTGAAAAGATTTTGAGGAAAAATGGTCATCCCAAGCTTAAAGAAAATTTAAGTATTTATTTCAAATCTCAATGTAAGTTTACAAATTTAATTTCCTCATGGTTAGTATACATTAGTGATATGTCTATACCTTAAGGAACTAAAATGACCAAACTTTTCTCCACATTAAACTCATAGGTCAAATATTTCACTTATAGGGGCAAAATCATCCGAAAATTTTAATATATGTAAC